>CABFVX010002880.1:0-10872 GCA_902151425.1 Timema shepardi | reverse complement strand
CCCCCCCTCCTCCGCGTGTGCTACCGGTTTTCAGTATAATAATATGTGTGATGTCAAACTTTGAATGTAAATAAAATGCACTTTCTGGTTACATTTAGCGTTGTAGCTATCTCCTTCCATTTCCTGTCCCTTTCCCTAGAATCCTTGTATGAACAACTAGAATCCAATTTTGTTGAGAAAAAAGTTCTTTTTTCTTTTTCAAAAATGTCCCTATACATTATTCTCCGTTAGAACGTCTGATCCACTTGTTTTCCCCATGAGAGTATTCAAAGCTAGTAGTTTCTCATAACATTGTAAATTTGCAGTTATAGCGCGAATATAAAATAAAACTCATGCTGAGTTATTACTATTAGTGGACTATTCTAGGGCAGTCTGTATTTTGACCAAGTTTCTTTATTTTGACCAATTTTTTGAAACTTTACAGTAACATTGGCAGCTATTTGATGCTGTCATTCTGTTATAGTATTTCGTGAAAGCAGAAGTTTTGTTAACCTTATTTTAATACAGACATGCCTCAACTTCAACAATAAACTGTTTTATGATGCATTACCTTTTTTCTTAATTATATATGCTACAGGTTGTTTCATTTTCTCTTGGCCCTTGATTTTCCTTGATAATTTTCAAACTGATGGACGTAAATGGTGTATGAAATGCATTCAGGGTTAAAGAGCGAGTGAAACATCCTGTACTTTATAAGCTGTTTCGCTAATTTGAATACTTAATCCTGTTATTAAATAATATATAGATATATATATTTTTTAAGCGTCTTATTTAAAAGTATAGTTTTTCTTAGTTCTCCTTTCAATTTGCATATTTGTGGTCCTTATGCGTACCATAATGCTTATGAGCAGTATATACCATCACAGTTGAAATCACGTTTTCACAAAGTAAACTCGACATTTTATCTTTGACTGCAATTATATAATATTACAGAACTCATTCTTCAATGCATAGACTAATTTATTCTCCTCCTTAGTTGTTGTTTTATTTATATTTAATATGGTTTGTTATCAAATAAAATTTAAACATCTAGAAAACGAACTAAACGAAATTTTTTACTCGTTTAGCTGGTTTTAAAAGACGATACTTATACGATGGTCCCACAACACATGTCCGAGACCACAGATCGTATTACACTGAGACTAAACCAATGTTTCTGAATCAAGCTGACGTTGCACCGAGCGCTCGTACAAATACGATAGTTCGCCAAACATAGATATAATACATTCACGACCTTAGTTTACTTGGATGAAAGCTAAAAATTTACCAGAAATAATCCCTAAAACAACAGCTGACATCCGTCACTTTGGATAACTGTAATGAAAACGTATGTTAATGTATGAATTTGATAGTTAACCACAGAAACCTAAGACAATATTATTTTTATATTTATTTGAGATCGGACACAAATATTATTTATGGCTTTATTCCACTTGAAAAAAAAATCACAACCCTTTCACAAAATGTTTAATTAACACAACTTCAAAATGGCGACCGATGAATTTAAATCATGCGATTGAACATGACGGAAAAAAGTTATTTACAATGGTGCACCCACGCAGTGGATAGAAATATTTTATTCGGGTAAATATTTTTAAATACGATAAAATAATCATAAAATAATTTATTATATATACATATATAAAAAAATAATGTATTATATATAATAAAATACCGTATTATTTATATATATAATAAAATAATGTATTATATACATAATGACAAGTATTTTCTCTTTTACAAGTAAATACGATGCCTATATTAAAAGGTATTAATATAGGCACTATATTACACATAATAGATAACATCCCAAAACGGAGAATAATTACTTTTAATTGTGTTTAAAGTATTTTTTCAGATTGGGTAAAAAGAAATTATTAAAAGTAATGAAATAGTGTGATAAAACTTAAGTTTACATTGTTTTAAATGTAAAATATAACATGTAATTAAAAAAACTTAACATATATAAGTGTTGTAAACCCAAAACCTAAACATATGATTTTTGAACTGTCATCCAGGTAAAAACTTATCATGAGTAGACTTTAGATACATAGATTTATAAATTGGAAGATTAATATTTGAACATTGGGCCTTATAATCATGTTTTTTAATTTAAATTAGCTAAAATAAACTCGGTTTTAGAATGTATAGCTTATAAACGATCAAGATACATAATTGATGAACTATCCGGTAAAACCACATTGAACACCTCAAAAAGCAATAGGTTCCTTATCTCTGGCCTAGGAATTTATGATTTTGGGAAAAGGGAGGTTTTCCTTTAGCAAGGGGGCATTTAAGACCAGAGTAGGTCTACTAGAGTAGCCCCATGGCTTCTTTGGTGCTGACTGACAGCTCACAGCTGACTTCTGAAAGTCAACATTTAGGTATATACCAAAGCCGTCAGCTGTCAGCTGTGAGCTTTCAGTCAGCACCAAAGAAGTCATGGGGCTACTGTAGTTGTTGTGTCTGCAACTGAGCGAAGCTAGTCTGTAAGCTATAATCGATATAATCCTTTGTTTTAGTAAGTGCACGTCAGGTATCTATGATGAATAAATAAACAAATAGGGCGAGAAAGCGCTGATTGTTTTATAATATCGTATTACAAATATTTCTAGGAAAGTTGTTATGGTATCAAAAGGTGGTCTTTGGTACATGACTCAGCACACTATTTGTTAAGAGTGTTCATATGTTTAATAACCAACATACACCGAGCACTGTGACCACATAATCCCATCGGGATGTATTTAGAGGGGTGCGAGTGGGGGTGAAATTACGGCTCTTCTGTCTAGTTTTAACAGCTTGATCAATATTGTCTGTTGTTTCCAGGGGCGCACGAGGGATGGGGATGTTTGGAATATAGGATACTATAAGGGTAGTTTATGGACCCATCAAATGAGGCTCATGGCATGCAAATGTATGCAAAACAGGGTTTAGAAATCAGGCGGTGGGGATACGCCATTTCCCTTCAAATTGAAATACAAAGGTTAGGAACTATTCAGGCAACAATACATCACAGATAGCGTCACCAAATCTGATTTTCTTTTTAGGGAAGTTAAAGAAGGAAACTTCTTCAATCTCAGCCTAGGCGATAAAGAAGGAAAACTATTCAACCTCAGCCTACAAAATAAAGACGGAAACTTATTCAATATCAGCCTAGGAGATAAAGAAGGAAAACTATTCAACCTCAACCTACAAAATAAAGACGGAAACTTATTCAATATCAGCCTAGGAGATAAAGAAGGAAACTTCTTCAAGATCAGCCTAGGAGGTAAAGAGGAAACTTCTACAATCTCAGCCTAGGAGATAAAAGAGAAAACTTCTACAATCTCAGCCTAGGAAATAGAGGAGGAAACTTCTTCAATCTCAGTCAAGGAGATAAAGGAGGAAACTTCTTCAATCTCAGCCTAGGTTGATAAAGAAGGAAAACTATTCAACCTCAGCCTACAAAATAAAGACGGAAACTTATTCAATATCAGCCTAGGAGATAAAGAAGGAAACTTCTTCAAGCTCAGCCTAGGAGTTAAAAGAGAAAACTTCTACACTCTCAGCCTAGGAGATAAAAGAGAAAACTTTTAAAATCTCAGCCTAGGAAATAGAGGAGGAAACTTCTTCCATCTCAGTCAAGGAGATAAAGGAGAAAACTTCTACCATCTCAGCCTAGGAAATAGAGGAGAAAACTTCTTCAATCTCAGTCAAGGAGATAAAGAAGGAAACTTCTTCAATCTCAGCCTAGGCGATAAAGAAGGAAACGTCTTCAAGTTCAGTCTAGGAGGTAAAGGAGGAAACTTCTTCACTTATACAGATGATTGAACCGTTTTCAGTCAAGAAGATAAAGGAGGAAACTTCTTCAATCTCAGCCTAGGCGATAAAGAAGGAAACTTCTTCAATCTCAGCTTAGGAGATAAAGGAGGACTGCTTAGACCACACAAACACCGGTCCCAAATCAAGTTTAATTGGAAGAGAGTAGCTTCGTGCCTCAATCAACGTCCGGGCCATCGACACACTACTTGTAGAGGAGAAGGAAATTATGATTTGTTTGAAAGAAAAGTTGGTACTTCATTAAGAAATACTTCCCTAGTAGGCTACACCCAGCTGAGATTGGAACCTCGACTCCCCATTGTCAGAAAACCAGACGTGTGGGTGTGTGAAAGTTTGTTATTTTGAACTAAATAAAATACAGTAACCAAAACGGTAAAGCGTCACGGAACAAGGCGATGTTGTAAAGGCTACCTTGTCAATCTATAAAAGGACGCGGTTAATTCTTTTTTAATATATATTACATTTTAAAAGATTTAGTGGTTTGATAATATAACTTAGCCCTCTCTCCTAAAACCACGTCTTACTCCCCATTGGGGCTATCTGAATTTAACTACACTAATGAAGTATGTATGAAAAAGGTCAAATCTAGAATAAATCTACCCACATTAGCGTGAAAGAATAATTGGGAAACCACTTTGTTAAAAAAAAATGTTCTTCCAATAGTTTTTGGAGTACCAAACTCCTCGTCAATCGGTTAACCAGTAAATATGATAAACACACCCCAATCCACGTCCCTCCCGGTGCGGGTTATTAACTTTTTCGTATTACCATCATAAGCGTTGAGGAAAGCTTCGCCAACTTGTTTATAGCTTGTACATGTGCTATAAGTTTCTAAACATGGCTTAATACAAACAACGTAATATAATTTAGTCCAAAAATAAAAGGCACAAACTGCCTTGAGGAAAAAAATAAATACAATTTTGAGCACAAAACAAAATGCATCAACGGCCTTAAAGAAACAATGCTACATAATTTAAAGCTCAAAAAGAAAGGCACCAACTACCTTAACGAAACAACGCAATAAATTGAAAGCATAAAACTTGAGGTACCAGCTGCCTTAAAGAAACAACGCAATACTATTATTTGCTACAGTCGTATAATCTTTTACTGCTTGGCACGTTTTAAAATGTTCCTTCTACGCCACAAACATTTCTCATACATATTTAATACATACATATATTTATATACATACATATTTAAAAGTTTTATCGTCCTTATTTCAGTAAAATTTTATATTCTTTTTCCCAAGTTTTACGTTGCGAAATGTTATAAAAGTTTGTTCCCCTTCTTATCCCACTCCCCTACCCCCTTAACAACTATTTTCCCCCAAAACCTCCTCTACTGGCGAAATTATAAAGCCAGACATGTAAAATAAACTGATTGTTATAAATATCGCACCATAGCGAATTTACATTTTCAACTCTTGAATTAAACTAAAAATTATGAACAATCGTACATAATTTATCATATAGTCATAGTTTGGGACATTTTCAAAAATCTGTTATTGGTAAACTACACTTAAATAAGTTTTCTTCAGAAAAACAAACATATTATTTTGTTATTTATATGAATCACATTCATATACATTTTGAACAAAATTTTTGGAGACCTTTAAGAAAACTACTTTTTTAAAACCAGGTTATCTTCCCTTAAAATAATTATTCTACTAAAAATAAGTGTACAGTATTAGTTAACAGATAAAACAACAGTTATCCATTTAGAACAAAATCGTAGATGGCATTTTCAAAAAGGTTGAATTTTCATAAATTCATTTAACTACTTACACGATCAATAATATTGATAATACAGTGTCAATCCTCGTGCCAACCAATCTCAAACTTGCCCTACTTACACTATCAATATTATTGACAATCCTTTTGTAAATAAATTTGCTCAGTACCTCTCTTTATGCGTACGAGCAGGTGGAATCTGTCTGTTGTTTCTGGGTTTTGTCCTTCCAAAACATGATTAACCACACAAAAGGTTGCATAGCTATTATTTTGGCGCTTGGAACTACTCGTCGAGTGAAACGCAAATGCTGGATGTAGGAAAGGTTGAATAAAAGAGAAGAATATTCTCATCTAATTTTGTTGAAGGAAATTAGACTCAGCGATGTTGAAGATTTCAAGAACTACTTTCGAATGGAGGAAAGTACCTTTAAAAAACTTATACAGATGATTGAACCGTTTTTGAAAAGGTAGGACACAAATATGAAAGAAAGTATAACTGTTGAGGAAATGTTAGTCTTAACCCTGAGATACTTGGCCACTAGCATATATAAGACTTGAAGTTTTCTGTCATCATGTCACCAGCAACTATTAGCGCAGCTCTAGTCGAAACGCTTATATATGTCCTACAATACTACATGAAGGCAAGATTACATAGTTTTTATTTATTTGTTCATTATATATTTTAAATATAGGTATTTTGGATTATTACCCTTGTACGTACAGTACCTGCTTACTTTCACTACAAAATCGAAGGATACCAATGTATTGGCTGGTTGATATTCCTTCCTACATGGGTATAGAAATGAGCCAGTACAATGGCTCCCTTCACTTTGTAATTGAAAGTAAGCAGATGGTACATACTTGGTACGTAGGTAATAAAATAAAAGAAATAGGAAAATGCATTAACTGCTAGAAAAATAAGTACGTATATTGAATATAACAGACAGTACAAAGTAAACACTTGTCCCAAAAATTGAAATAACTTATACATTAAAAAACTGAAGTTAGTTTAAAAAAAAAACTTGAGCAAACACTTCAAAACCGTCAACACTCAACCTTTAAAGTTCTGAAAAATGATGAGATGTCCTCTGATTGTAAGTTCATTTCGAATGGTAGGGTCGTCACAGGTGGGGAAGAAGTACTGTAGTTGAATGTCAAGAATGATGAACTAGTTCTCTGCGAATTATCTGAGCTTCTTGGAGATTCAGGTTCCACATTTATTCTAACGGAGTCACGACGAAGAGTCCCCAAGCTTGTCTCAAAAAGGATTTCATTGATTGCTTTCTCTGCGAAAGCTATTTGTCTGGACTCTAAAGTGAGCAATTCAACTCTCTAAGCTTTAGCAATAATTGGAATGTTGCTCTCAGGGTTCGATGAGGTTTCCAAAAGGGTACATGCTTTTTTGTAAAAGCTTGTTTTGCTTCGAGATTGGACCTTGCATTCTTGGTTTTTTGTTTCGAGGAGTTTGAAGAGGTGATGGTGGGGGAAGCATTGAAGATGTTGAAGCTGTGGAATTGAGCAGAAGTCTGCTGAGTGTGTCCACCTATTTCATGACTATGCGTACCATCTTCTTCCTTCTCAAATTCCTAAAAACAATATAGTGTTTTATAATCAAGTACACCTTCACAGAGCAATGTTTTATTTTTTTATGTATTTAATTATGGTTGTTTTGTTTGTTTCAGTTTCCCACAACTGCTGCGGAGTGGGGTGACATAGCTCACAAATTCAGAAGTCTACATCAGTTTTGGAATACGTTGGGCTCATTGGATGAGAAACATATAACTATAACGAGATTAGATAACTCAGGTTCCGTGTATTATAATTACAAGGGGTTTTTCAGTATCGTGCTTTTGGCTCTAGTTAATGTGAAGAAGGAATTTATATTGGCTGATGTTGGAATGAACGGTCGAATTTTGAATGGAGGCGTGTTGTTCTACCCCAAATTTGAAGAATTCTTCTAGGAAGGAAAATTGAATTTACTGTCACCTGCACCATTGTCAAATACAAATGATCTTTTCCCATATCTATTTGTTTCGGACGAAGCATTTGCATTGCATAGTAATTTATTGAAACTCTACTCTCAAAGATTACTGAATGCACCTCGACAAATATTCAATGAGAGGTTGTCACGAGCTCAAGTAGTTGTAGAGAACGCATTCGGGATATTGAGTTCACGGTTTCGTGTGTTCCAAAAACCTATTAACCTACAGTCGCCAAAACTACAGTAGTTACCCTTGCCTGGTTATTTGAATAATTTCTTGGTGAAGGAAAATCAACTGTACCTCAGCATCAACTCAAATGATTGAGGAAGAGATGCGGAAAGCTTTTTAGTCTTGCGAAGTACTTTACAAAGAAACAGTTCCACGGTTTCCAAGGGAGTCCGTGACAAATTTTGTCATTATTATAACAATGAAGGTTAATATTGTATACCTTGTTTACTGATCATTTCTTTTAAAACAGTGCTACGTTATATGTACAATGTTTTTAATTACCTGAAATTTATTACCATTAATACTTATTGCTTTGAAGTTTCATTTAAACTTTTCACGTACAACATAGTGGGGAAATTATGTAGAAAATAGTGGGTACCAATGTGTTTTAAATACCGTAGAGCATCGAATATAAGTCGCACCTTTTTTGGTCTTTTTCCAATTCTCAAAACGGTGAGTTAAACTCTAAATTTTATGTTCAAAAATAAAATATCAATGATATATCCTACAGATTACATTATTTTTACCCATTTACGTAATCTTATATAAATAGATCCCAATAAAAATACTAAATCATTTTTGGTACATAGTTTAATTTCATTTGAATTCGCAGAAGGGTATACAAACTATAATAAACTAGTCACTTTGTCTATCACTTCCGCTTACGAACTTCAATTTAACGTTCCTCTCCCCCTCGTTTGACCACAGTTTTGAGTCGATCTTCCCTCAATTCAGTTCGTCTCGTGAATTATTTTAAGAAATTAATAAAAGTTTTTCAGTTTTTTGTTATTTTTCTATTAAAACAATAGTCGGTGGCTCATACTCTGTGCAATACGGTATTTATAGAATGAAATATGTAGGTAGTTAAAAACAATAAAAAAATTGTGATTAAAAAATACAAGAATAAAACTCACCTGTTCCACTTCTGGTTCCGTCCACTGCTGCTGAACTGGCTTCTCGAACATCTCAAGGAACGATAAAGCACAACATACTCATAAGGAAGGTGTGTAAACCTCATCTGCACTCCTCCCCGACCTCTTCGATGCAGCGATCTTCTTCAATTCCTTTCTGTAATTTGATCTTAGTCTTTTTTCCCCCCCACATCCTCCATCTTGGTGGCCCCCGGCTTTATTCTCATTCAAATGGGTATGAGGAGGTCAAGAGCCGAATTTATTGCTGCCTTCTTCTAATATAATGAATTGGTTGGATTCCACACTTCTGGGGAAAGCTCACCTTATTCGATGAAGTGGCAAAGGGCATCTTCTTCCTCACGGGAACTGGGTGAGCAGTGGCACCTCGTGTATAGGCACTGCGGAGCTGCAGCACCCCCTATTTCCACTTGATATTATCGATAACATTTAATATAATGAGTCCTCTTTTCTTTAATTCTTTCTTTATTTTTGTAGAACAATATATATTCCTTAAGCTTAATGTCAGTACTTCAGTAGCCATCCCCCAGTTTATGAAAAAATACAAAAAACTTTGTATGGAACTGTGCGCTTCACAGTGTCAGTGACGTGGTGTTTGATTGTTGTGCGCATGCACACATATGTGGGGGCTGGGGAGGAAGGCGGGACTGCCAGGTAGAGAAAGCACTGTTGCTCTCGCAGTCCCAGATTTGGCGTGATGGTGGAAGGAAGTTTTTTTTTACTCAGCACGTGTTGAGCTTAAAAACTGTGTACCATATTCTTGAATGTGATAAAGTATAGAAGAGTATAGAGTTAGATTATTATTCTGCTTCCAGATATTCTATTTGATTTTTTTTTCGGTTCTTTTATTTAACAGAAAGACTAAATGCGCTTGCAGTACTTTCAATGGAGAAATATTTCCTCAATTTTCATCCAGAGATCAAGGAGAAAATTATTGAACTTTTTGCGCAAATTAAAACAAGAAGAATGGATTTCAATTTTAAATGAATAAATCAAGCTTGAACTGTAACAATTTAAGTTAAAGTAAGTAAAAGATTATTTTGTTTGTTAAGATTTTATCAAGTTCCTGAATAAATTTTCATTTTATACATGTTTTTTTCCTTTTATACAATTTTAAAACAAAGGCTAGACATTTTCTGTAGCAGCACCCCCACAAATTTTAGCTACGAGCCACCACTGTGGGTGAGCCAACAATATCTTCATCGTTCCCAAGGAATAAATCGTCTGTAATGGGGTCGGTCATTGTCACCTTCACAGGAGTGCGACTTAAACTGAACTGAGTATTGATGGAAATATTGACGCTCGCCCCTTTACGGTCAATAATATTGACAATATCCCCTACACTCTCCAATATTGACTCCCGAAAAACAGAAAATCTGGATTTGCTTCAATACTTCATCAATATCGACGGTAAATCTAGTTTTTCACCTTACACGGTCAATATTATTGACAATATGACAAGGTATTGTCAATATTATTGATCCTGTAAGGTTCGATTATAGCCTCAAGGCAAAAGATTTTCACGATCTCAATAGGAAAGAATAAAAAGAAAAAAAATTATTTAAAATTCAGTATGCTTTCGACTATCTAGATTAGTTAAGAGAAGGATCCGTTCAAATATTCTAAAAATAGGTATATCTTGTCTGTTGGTTATTAACCTCCCTTCGAATCATATATTCAAACTTCCTTAACAAAGAGGTTTAAGGAACTATTTCGGGATTTCGGAAAGTAAGGGTTGATTGATCATGGCAGCCGTGTTGGCCATATTGTTGAATGCACAGGGTGATAGAAGGCTTCATTACGAAGTGACACCTAAGTTGGCGGAGATCTGTGATTATTTACGTACGTGTGCAAGAGTGCTTTAAAATGAACGTTAATATAAATAATCCTACCACGCGTAAAGTCCACTCCATGATAACATGTCTTCACGCAAAAAACAAAAATTCAGCAGAAATTTAGCTTTGTTAGAATAATTTTCTTATTTTAATGAGTGAAGGTAAGGTTAGAAAATAATTAATACTGTTGGGAATTTAAATATGACCAAACAAACTTACACGGCGGAAGAAACTTATAGTTGATTTCCTCGAAGTGTGAGAAATGAGAAATGTAAAACGCTCACCTCTTTGAAAACGAAAGATATCTCTTCAGCCGAATATCCTTGAACGTCGAACAACATAGCGAAAA
>CABFVX010002879.1:0-101134 GCA_902151425.1 Timema shepardi | reverse complement strand
CCACCCCCAGTGCGTCATCCCGCGCTTCATTCACCCCTCTCACTAGTCTATTAACGACCTCCATTGTTCGTTAATTACCCTATTGTCTGTGTCACAGAAGTTGTACTTTGCCCCTACTACCCTCAAAACGTATTCACATCTCTAGATGGATTGATGTGTTGAACTTTCTTTAGACATGGAGTGTAGAGTTCTATCGCTAGATGTCTCTGATGACATCGCCAACAAACTATTAAGGTGCGGCCGAAGGGAGCGTGAGTAATTTTTACAATTTTTATAACATTACATTTTTTTGGACAAAATAAGCCAAATGTTTCTCCAGTAGAAACATAGAGTTTAGTTTACTGCCCATGCCAGTATCAACAGATCTTGAATATCTATCAAGGATGTCCTGAAATTATGTCAAAACCTTTTCTCTTTATTTAAAAAGCTTCGACATAATTTCAGGACATCCTTAATAGATATTAAAGATCTGTTGATACTGACATGGGCAGAAAACTAAACTCGATGTTGCTGCTGGAGAAATATTTGGTTTATTTTGGCCAAAAAAATGTAATGTTATAAAAACTGTGAAATTACTCAGGCTCCCTTCGGCCGCACCTAAAGCATAAACTATTGAAAGTAGGTTGGGTAAAGAGTAGAAGCGAGACCTTTTGTGAATAAAAGAAAAATAATAGAATAGCTCTTTCTTGTGTGGCTGTAAGAGATATAGCAAAACCGCCATTTATAGAACCTTTATTAACCATTAAAATTGCAGCTAAATTTAAATGTGTGTATTTTTACACGATACGTGCTCTGGAGATGGTGCATTTTATAAAAATGCTGTCAATGTTGATCGATAGAAGCTACATATTAATATTAGTTAACTTACAGACAATTATTTATAATCACTAAAATGCTCTTTAAAGAGTAGATAGCATTTAGGATGAGTGCTTGCTCGTCACAGTGCACAATGCTGCACTTTTACCTTTTCATATCCAAGTCTAAGAATGGCCATCTTTTTTTAAATGAAACAGAGAGAAAGGGTCGAAAGTTGCCTTCTGTTAGTCTTTAGATTGCAATTCGAAACTAATAGAATACATAATTGTTCTGGTGTAGTTGTGTTAGTTAAATTATTAGTGGCTCAGGTGACATTCTCCCGAAATTACACCAAGATGGGAAGGTGGAAGAAAGGGGGCTATAGGAAGAAAAAAGAAAGAGTTAAGAATACAATTACATGTAGATGGTGAATTATCTTTTTGTAGTTTGCTCACACAGAAGTGAAATTCCATCCATATACCTGAAGAAACAAATAGTTTTTCAACTATAGTCACCTCTCCATAAGATCAATCATTGTCTTTATTATGCAAACAGTTCTTCGCATATTCCTGCAAGTTACACACTTTATTCACCAAATGATCCTAAAAAAATTGTAGGCTAGAAATTAAAACATTTAATAAAATAGCGAATTGTAAAAATATATAATATAAATTATATATATAAAATAGATATTATATATTTTAAACATTTTATATATAAATATATATTTTTATATACATACTATACATTTATATAATACATTTTACATGTATTATATAAATATATGATATGTAAATATATAATATACTACATTATATTAACATATATTATAATATATAAAATAAATAATATATCATACATTTTATATTTAAATATATAATAGACTTTATTATATAAACATATATTATAATATATAAATAAAGTATATAAAATATAAATAATGTATTATATTCAAATATATATTATAATATAAATAGGCCCTATATATGATTATAATGACTCCTATCGATTCTTAACAGGGAGAATTCCCGTGATAGGTGTTTGGACCGAAACATATCACCACAAATTGGGCCCTCTGGTCTTCATGACACAATATGTCTACATCACTCACCCATTTCCTTATCCGAGTAATTTTTCTGATAATTTCTCAAGTTTTATACTTCATAATTTGTGTTTATAGTATAATTTAAAACTAATTATACAAGAAATTCTAATTAATTCTCTTGGGTCAATAGTTTACTTCACAACCAGTGGTGTATGTATATATGCAGATAATTACAATTATTTATATATCATTAATGTTACTAAACGGTTATTTTTGGTGATTAATACTTGCGTCTATAGGTTAATATAAATAAATACTCTCTACCATATAGAATATAATTATAATTTTATTAATTAGCTGTCTAATTTTTTTTTGCTCCTGGTATTACTATATGTTCGGGCTGTATTAATTTAATTATATTAATTAATTAGTAATGAGGTTTCTAGAATTTGAAGGGAATGTATTCACATTCATGTGGAGTTAAAGTGAGGAATCATTTATGGAAAAAACACCCTCTGTACACCCGGCTGGGATTCGAAACCAGACTTCCTCCTCAGCCGAAAAACAATACTAAACGAGGATTATCAGTGGGATCTAGTTCACGTGTCTACCAGTGCAGATGTATTCATTTTAATCCAAGTATATATTATTAAAAACAGTCTGTATACATTTAAAATAATTATGAAGTGAAGTTGCCTTAAATTGATCATTGTTTTAACTTGTTCAAAAAGAGATTTAAAAAAGCTATGAGTTAAACTAAAATTTGACACAAATCTATGGCTGACTGAAATTTTACCATACATAAGGATCAAAACGAATATGCGCCAATCTGTGTAAACAACTTAATAAAAAACCTTAACCTTTGAAAACTTAATCAACTCTTTCAAATACACAAATGAAATTTCATGGCAAACTCTTTATATAATTCAACCAAATCCACTTGTACTCGGTGTATGTACTGGTAATGTGACTTATCTATACATACTCTAAATCTGTCTTTACAGTCGATTGTGTCTATCTGTTTGTATGAATGTTTGTAGCCAGTAAGTTACTAAGTACTCAATGTATTGAGACGGGACTTTTTCTTTTGTACTCCTTATTTTTCAGAGAACAGTGTCAATCTATATAACATCACAATATATTATTAACTATCAAAGCAGAATCATAAATACTGTCTATTGTTGTGGTTAATTTGATTCATTATGAAACTATTCAAATGAATTAACTTTAAATTAAATCTTATTTTCAAACCCCATTAGCAAATAATGCTTTGGAATATCGACATGCCGTGAAGTTTCGTATGTTTTGGAACATGGACTAACATAAACTGACTCACGGACCGAGGTAGAAAATTAAAGTTTAGATGACAGATAGGGAAACAACTCCAAATAACCAAATGAGTATTGAAAATTTAAATTTCTAAATGATAGTTCAAATCATAGTGGTTAGGAGGATGGTTTTAAAATTTCCAAAACTAATAGAAACCACCACTTCCCTGTGAGGTAAAAGAAAATGAAAATCAGGAGTAAAGTAAATGGCACCATGCCAAATAACCATTTTAAATATTAAAAATGTGTCCCCAGAAAATATGGGTGTATCGGGGAAGGGAGGAGAAAGGGGGATAACGGGGGTCTGTATAAAAGAAAAAACTTTTTGGTGTGATAGAAAAATGTAAATTGGTCGAGCAGGTATAAGGACCCCTAATATTAATCAAATAAATCTTAAAATTTGAAATATCTTAAGTGGGAGTTAAATACATAGTAGTAGGGAGTGAGGTGGGGATCAACATTCCCAAAATTAATAAATATATTCAATTACCTCTCCGTGTGGTAATTAAGTGAAATTCGTTAAGCAGGTATTGTACCACTACAAATAAACATAATAAATGGTATGGCCCTATCGTACATACTTTCTCATCAAGTCCAATATTAAAATTAAGTCATCAGTAAAATATCGTTAAAAGACTTTCTCCAAAATCCATTATGGAGTGTTAGTTTACATGTAAAATACTCCCAAGAGACCCATTTGGAACCAAATCATTAATGTAATTTTAAAAATATTTAAAGTTTAAAAAAAATCACTCATAAGTAAGTTACCTCTTAGCAACTTTTATTCAAAATCCAAGTATACATGCATATATAGAATTGGTAATGAAAACACTCCCAAGATATCGATTTGGAACCAAATCATTAGATCCGTTTTTAACATATTTCGAAATTTGGAAAAATCTGTGATCAATTGCCACCCCTTAAACGACTTTTTATTCCCAAAACACCAACACATTGTTATTTGTTATGTAAAACACTCGCAAGATACGAATTTGAAATCAAATTGCTAAAGCCATTCTAAAAAATATTTCAAGTTTTTGAAAAATCAATTATAAGTAAACTACCCATAAACGATTTTTTATTCAAAAACAAATATACAGTTTTATTTGACATGTAAAATACTCTCCAGATATTCATTTGGAACCAAATTGCTATTGCCATTTTAACAATATTTTACCAGCCTTTGCATTCTCGTGTTACACTAAACTGCTGAGGATTGGGAGATCGGGGTTTGATTCCAGTCAGGTGCATTGAGAATGTTTTTCCTAAAATGGTTTCCCACTCTCTCTCTCTCTCTCCCCACGCAAATTTGGGTTCACTTCCAAAACATTACACCTACCTCATCCTTAACCCACTAGCGTAACTAGTATATAGGCGTATAACTCGAACGGTTAGTAAGACGCGGCGAGAAACATAAACTGTGAGTGTGATGTTTTGGATGTCTCTATAATGTTAATACAACCTAAGGAGGGTAAAACATGCTTATGAAATGATAAAACATTATTGAGGACTCGTTAAAAAGTTTAGCATTGTTACATGTTCATTGAAGGGTGGTAGTTCTAAAGAAGTTCACGTGCAAGTATAGCACAAAAAATACTATTAAAATTTTAAAATAAGAATTAAGTTTAATAAAATTATTTTGTGTTCATTAACTATATTGAGCATAGTTAGTGAACCATGAACTATTGCTAGCTAGGGAATCAGACTATTTCATTTTTGTAATTTTCAAAAGTATTTTCTAAATGATTGATGACCCTAATAAAACTAGTATAGAGTTTTAAGGTATATTTAAATATATTATTTTTATTATGCCTATTTTTTGTCATTGCGTCTTAGTAGCCGTTTGGGTTGTAATGCATGCATTCATTAACTATGCTAATATAATAGTAATAAGGATAGTAAGCTTTAAGAGGAAATGTACCCGCATTTAAGTGAAGGAAGAGTGGGTAGCCATTTAGGAAAAAACATCCTCGTCCATTTCGATACACCCGACTGAGATTAGAACTCCAATATTCCCATCACTGGCAATCCAGTCTAACACGAGAGTGACGCAGTAAACAATGCAACCACCGATAATGTTTACATATTCCCATATTCACATCATATTGTTTTAAATAATATAACATTTTCATCAAGTTTTTGTCATTGCATCTCACAACCCGTTCGGTTTGTACGTATCTGAACTATAAATAAATCGTATGTGTTAAGTATGAGGAAGCTATACTTGAGAGAAAGTGCACCTTCATTTGCATGGAGGGTGAGTGGAAAGACAATTTAAAAAAAACACTTCAGCACGCCCGGCTGGGATTCGAACTCCGATTTAGCTCTTCCCGGAAATCCAACCTATGGTTAGAGTGACACCATAGACCATCCGATCACTGAATCTGATTTCCTGGTTGTGTTCGTACCCATACTGGTGGACACGTGGACTAAATATCAAGTACATGTAGTCTGGTTTACTGATGATGGGAAGGTCAAGGTTAAAATATTGTTTGGGTATACTGAGAGGTTTTTTTTATAAATAGTTTTCCACACTCCTTCCACGCAACTACGAATACCTTTCCTCTGAACTCTACCTTATTCTTCCCTGCCACATTAATGTAATTAAAATGCAAATAGGTCGGACGGGTAGTGAAATGCGGGTCAAAATAAAAGTGTGTTAATTATAATTCACCCTCCCTCTACTTATTCTGGATACATCACTATATTTTTTAGCACCACGTATTCGGTATTATACACCAACAGCACTGTACATTTTGGCAAGTTTTTTTGCCACTTTATTATATTTTAGTCCATATTCAACTGGCTACTAGATAGTTCTTAGTCACTTGGTTCGGTAAACGACCACAGTGACACAGTTTCACTTCTGACAAGTGTATCGTATTGTCACACAATAAACTAAACTTTTAAAAAAAGTTCGAAGTTGGGGAAGCTTGAATGGCTACGGACTACTCTCCCCTCCCCCTTTCACTCCTATTTCAAAACTAACTTAGTGAAATAGCTTTAAAATCTGTCAACAGGTTTCAGTAAGATAGCGAGTAAAACTAAAATCTTGCTGAGAATAATGACATAGTTCTTACCTCCTTGAAGTGTTGTCCCCTTTTGAGGCCTCTTAACGCCGAACACAGGGGTAACTTGGTTTAAAACAAAATAGTGGGGGAAGCTTCTTAAAGATAAAACTAATACATTTGTCAATATAAAGTGAATCTGACGTGTGACGATTATTCCGACCACTGCAACAGCCTTAAATAACTCTCTGGATTTAGCTTTTCATTTGGGATAAAAGTCAAATTCGACAAACCTATAATTGGTGCTATGAATACGACGGCCTATAGGGCTGACCTTGCAAGAGTTAATTGGGAGAAGATAGTTTTGGATTACGAGAGGACAAAGAAGGGACATGAATACTTACTTGATCAAGGGCACGATTACAGGAAATGTTAATGTTGACAATATTTTAAACTAAAAGTGCATCACAATCAAATTAAAGCGAAAAGAAAGTTTGGAACCTTAAAAGTTTTTAGAATATCTGTCATAATTATAATAAATCTATAATAGTATTAATAACAGAAATAATAGCTATAAATAAGGAGTTTTATTATTCTTCAATACTGTAAATTGAATTTATGATATATAAGCATATATTTTGTAAATTTGTTTTCAAATGTAGAACATGCTATTCTTCTTTTTCTATCGTTGCTTCTTACTGTTCAGGCTATACGAATATATGATAATTATTCTAATGGGGTTAAAATGAGTAAGGAAACATTATAGAGGTATTCTACCCGCATTTTCATGTAAGGAGAGTGGGAAACCATTTATTTAGGAAAAACACCGTCAGTAGACCTGGCTGGGATTAGATCCTCGATCTCCCAGGCTTCGTAAGTTCAGTCGTTTTACATGAGATTGAGGCCTTAGAATATTCGGCCATAGAAACAGGCCTGTATATTAATATTCTTATAGGTTTGAACTTTTATCACAGACTGAAAATATTAATACAGATCTTTTGAAAAGGATATTTGCTCAAATTTATCACTTTAATTTATTACATTTTTGATCTGTTGATTTGCTTCAAATGTTACTTTCTTAGAAGTAAAATAACATTTAAAAAAAGCGCTGATTCATATAACGGGAGGTTCTTCATCATAAACTACGGGACTACAAACGATGAAAATAAGCCCGTATATTTTAATATTGGATAAAGCCCATCTCGCCATAAACCTTCGTGAGTAAAGATCAAATCTTAATTTCAAAGTGCCAGGTGGTTTAGAACTCTATATGCACATTTCATTATCTGGCTTTATAAATTGGGTGTTTATATTCTGTATGTTGATAAAGTTCAAGCCGTCAGCTTATATAATCTCGCGTTAGGTCATTAAACAAAATTAGGCGAGTAAAATTAAATTTATCATAACTAAACTGAAAAATAATAAGGAATACACAGAGACGCTAGGGCATTTTGAAAAAAAAAGAGAGAGAGAGAAATAGTGTATATTATAAATGTTTACTTGTAACATGTTTGACTCTTAATTAGTTACTAAATTAATAGGTAAAGGATGTACTAATAAATGATTAAGATCAGAACAGTAACATAACTATGTTTAGACAACAAGATTAGGCAAAAGTGCAAATTAAGTGTTATCATAGTTATATTAACAAAACTAGCCTACGTTACGCGGCTCAATTCAATCGGTGAAGATTTTGTATCCTTTTTTAATAGCTTAGGGTTAAATTTCCTTAGTTTCTCTTGATACATAAAAGCAATATAAATACTTTGCAATTGCATTACAGATTACCATAATTGAAGCTATTAAAATGTTCGTTAAATTATAAGCTATCACGTATAATTTTGATAAATTTATTAAAATTGCATACATACAAAACTGGAGTGCTCTATTTTGAAAGTGTATTTGAGTTTAGGTTTATGACATATAAGGTTAAGGGCTTGAAGTGATTGTTCTTTAATTAATAACTATCCAAATCTGAGATGTAGAGCTATAAGTGATCATTTAGATATTTAAGAAGTGTGTGGAAGTTTTTATTTTGGATTAATTTGTTCATAATTAAATTTCCACTTTTTTAATTTTACCAGCAGCTTGGAAACTTGTAGTGACTTTTTATCGTTTTATTGCTCCTCGAAAAGAGTCTCTAAGATTGTTTTCCATAGTTCCTTGCATTCAGATCCTAAGAATATAAGTCGTACAAAGCATCGCATATACTTTCTCTCTTTTATCCTACAACAGAGAAATTTACTAAATAAATTGCAAGATTTGTGAAGCGAAATAATAAATATCGTTGCGGAAACACAACACTAAAAGAGCATAAATTAAATAATATACGCTTCCACAGAAAACCTGAGAACAGAGGAACATCTATGTTCACCAAAGAGCATAGCATCAATTCCATATTTCAAAGTGCTCCTTATAAAATATATTTGTTTGTTTATTGCCAAGAAATTATGTTTTTTTTAATGTATTCAAATTAAAACAAGTTTATTTTTTAAAGTACTACAACTTTACAATGAATGTTATATCGTATCTCAAATATTATCGGAGATATGATTAAAATTGTAAATTTCCACGTCCCTAAATTACCCTAAAAACGGTTTTCATGGGAAAAAGAGAACTGCCATTTTGTTTGCAATGTTAAACAATGTCTAAATACTAATTAATAAAAATCTTTAAAGCAAACTTTGAGAAAACCAAAGAGCATAAATCAATTTGCATACACTGTTATAAAACTATTAAGAAAAGAAGGATATTTGTGCCCATTAAAATATCAGTCGATTTTTCATTTTCAAAAACTTGAATAGAATAAAATATATAGTAAATTTGCTTGTAGATCAAAACCTGTAGATTTTATAAAAAAATATATTTCAAACAAAAGTGATTTATATTTAAAAGTACGACATAATATTTAAAATGATAAACTATTTCATATCTCAAATATTTACGGATATATAATCAAATTTGGAATTCTATGCTTCTGAAGTACACTCATAGTAATTTCATGTAAAAATTAAAATTGCTATTTTGTTTGTAATGTTAAAAAGTGTCTAGATACAAAATTTAATCAAAATTTGAGCGGTTTTCGAGAAAATTGACTCATTGTTTCCCCCTCTTTCAATAAACTACCCTTAATTTTAGGGTTAAATATGTAATTCCAAAAATACCTTGAGGAGACCTTATGAAAACCCCAGATACCAAGTTTTATCCCGATCGGTAAAATGGTTCCGGCTCTAGCAGAGGTACAGACAGACACATAGACAGACAGACGGCCTCGAGAAAACAATTTATGTTTAAAGGCGTCATGAAATATCGACCTTTAGCAAATGTTGAATCCTCTTTTTTTGACTATCACAATAGATCTCTCTCCAAGACATATATATAAAGTAAAAAGGCTAACATCTGCTTCGGTGGTCACATGGTCTAAGGCATTACTCTCGGAATAGACTAGACTACAGATGACGAGGAGATCATAATTATATCCAAGTTAGGTGTGCTGAGGGTGATTTTACCTAAATTGCTTCCCATCCTCTCTCTTTCTACGCATATGCATGTACACTTCCTTACAATTCAACCTTCATCATTCCTAACTGATTAGCATAATCAATACACAGACCTAAGCATATAGCCCGAGTAGGTAGACACATAAATTTGCAAACCTCTTTAATAGGTCATACGGAGTGGCGACAAAACTGATTGATGTTTATTTTATTTTAGGTACCAAAATTATGTCAAATTGTACTTTTCAAGTTTGTTTATGTTGTCTCAAGAAAGAACCAAATTAAAATTGATCGTGAGAAATGTTTGCATGTTAGAATTGAAACTAATAATATCCAAACATTTGAAGATCGTATTCCCAAAGAAGAAATTATGGCGTAGTAGATGGAAAACAGTTGTTTAGAGGAGAGTCCAGATCTTTCGTGAAGAGAAGATAAGCCAGAACACTCTTGGCATGAAAGCATACTCGTTTCGTCAGGTTTTGGATTCTTACATTTCGCAACTAAATTATCAATTTGGCATAGGATTCAAAATAATAATTTTTCTATTCATTGTTTAAAAACTAAATTATTTATATTACATGAAAACAAACGAAATTTATGTATTTATCTTTAATTATTATTATTATTATTATTATTATTATTATTAAGCACCACGTCTTACTACCCGTTCGGGTTATACGCACTTACGCTTATTTGTAATGGTAGGGTGTATTGTGAGATGAAATGGAGGACCTACAGTTTGACGTGGAATCCGAACCACGGTGGAGGCCTGGCATTCCCCACATTCACAAGATGTTATCTTTAATTAAATTTTCAAGTAAAACTCTAGTAGACCGAATGTTTATTTAAAATTTTCGTGTAAAAAAAATCACCATTTTAAATATATAATTAAATTAAAGAGTTTTGTTAAAATATACCAGTAGGCCAACTTTAAAAAATCATGTGAAATTATAAGACATTTTTAATTCCAAAATTTTGATTTGTGGATTTTGGCAGTTTACACATCTGTGAACCTATCACTTTGATCATTTTGTGAACTTAATCACTTTATACACATGGGATCTTAACTTAATTGTAATTGTAATAATTATAGTATATTCTAAATTTCATTACTTCATTCATGTGTGATATTATTTACTTCACTCATGAATTTGTTACCGTGATCATTTTACTTGTTTGTGAATATAATCATTTTAGTAATTTGTGAGCCTAAATACTTTACTCAGTTGAGAGCTTGATCACCAAATCATTTGTACATTTTATTAATAAATATATTTGTGATAGTAAAATATTTGATCTACACATTTAAAAAGTGTTGTATTAATTATTTGTAACTTTAGGGTGTTGATTTTTTTCAAACCTTTATTAAAAATAATATATTTTTTAAATATGAATATTATGTGTATTATTTCTTCTTTCGGGAATATATATATATATTAATTGGGTAATATTTAACTTACTTATAAGTTTGGATAAATTGATTTACTCCAAACAAATTATAAGATAGGGTCCATTAAATTAAAAAAGTTATACAAATATTACATTTATTCTTTAATTTTTCTTAAAATTAATAATTAATTTTTTTTTAAATTTAAATACGACAAAGAACTAAACATTTATTTTCAACAGTTTCTATTTCTAGCACTAAGGTAATGGCTAACATGTTAAATATATGTGCAAACAAGTAAAATGATGGAAGGTTCGTACCCAGTTGTATACAAATAGTTTATTAAATTATAAGTTTGGTGCATTATTTTATATAAAATATATAGGAACACTACTCTAACTCAGCTCAATAAGAGTAAATTCCCTACCCTGAATATGTGGAAACACCAGTCCCATCTGTAGGAATATTTTTAACGAAGAATTATGACAGTCTTACAGATTGACACATTAACTTCTAGCAGTATATATTTAACCAATAACTTGTATATAAATACTCCTGTGTGACAATCGAACTCATTCATTACTGACCGTTATTTTTGTAAAAAACAAAACACACACATATACGGGATTGGATGGGTGGGAAGCAACTTTCTAGTTTTCTTATTCCAGATGAACTTTAGAGCCCGTCTCCTCCCACGAGTAGCGAGTAATCTAATTAATTATCACAGCTTGAGCCAGGCGTCTTATCGTGATGTAGCAACTCTGGTGTCTTAATTAAAAACAATAATTAAAATAACACCATTTAAACACACTAAAAAAATCTACGATATCTTAAATTAGAGACAATTACAAAAAATCCTAAGATTTGTGAAAAGAGATAATACATATTTTTGTCAAAACACTCCGCCAAATAGCATAAATGAAATAGGCTACTCTAAATATACATTGTTACAGAAACATAGAGAAAAGAGAAACATCTCTGTCCACCAAAGAGCATAAAAGTCAATTCCAAAGTGTTCTATAAAAATAATATTTATGTTTAATTATAGTTCAGATATGATTGGGCTTATAAAAATGTTTTCCAAATTAAAATTATTTGTTTTTTAATAGTACTAATACCCTACATTGATACGTTATTATTATTATTATTATTAGCACTGCGTCTTACTACCCGTTCGGATTATACGCACTTACGCTAATGTGTAACGGTAGGATGATTGTGAGATGAAAAGGAGGACCTACAGTTTAACGTGGAATCCGAACCACGGTGGAGGCCTGGCATTCCCCACATTCACAAGATTTGTCAGAGGTGAAGGAAGGGTTTGGTAATCAGATAAATCTATGCCGGGACCGAGGATTGAACCCCGGCCGCCAGCATAGAAGTCTTACACCTTACCCCTAGACCGCCAGGTCACCGATACGTTATTACATATCTTAAATATCCCAATGAGAGAAATATGATCAAAATCGGAAATTTCCTTATTTCAAAAGTATCCTTAGCTTAAAACAATTTTTATGGAAAAACGAGAATTGAAATTTTGTCTGGCATGAATGTCAATGCAACCTATAGATTTATGCCTTTGGTCTAGTGTTAAGAGATCCTAGCTACAGATCCTGAGGTTCCGGGATCGATCCCCGGTATATCCAAAATTTATCTGTGAAGCAGTGGTTCTGGAACAGGGTCAAACTCATCCTCGTGAGGACAAAGGAGGAGCTACTTGAATAAATAAGTAGTGGGTCTGGTCTAGAAAACTAAGATTAACGGCTGGAGGGCCTTTTGTGCTGACCACATTACACCCTCCATCTACAAATGATGGCATTATAATAGCTAATAGCGGCGGTTGCTTGTTTGTTATAGATTATTATTTATAATGAAAAACTATTCTCAGATTCCCATTTTGAATGCAATTTTAAAGGTCATTTTCCAAAATTCAGATTTTATATTTATATATATATTGTAGTAAGTATACTACCCTAAAACTAATTTATTTTAAATAAATAAAGATACATTATTAATTTTGAACCAAATCGTTTGCACCTAAGCCATTTTTTTAAAATATTTAAATTATAAAATCTGTTATCAGTAAACAACCAAAAACTGAATTTTCCTCCGAAAAACAAGTACGTAGCTTTATTTTTCATGTTCATGTCAAACACTCCCAAGATACACATTCTAAGCAAACAGAATCGTTAGCGACATTTTCTTAATAATTAGAATCTTCTAGAATCACTCATCAGTGAACAACCTTTTATCGATTTTTTACCCAGAACCAGGCAAATAAGAGTTATATGTAATGTTAAACACTCCCAAGCTACTCAGTTGAAAACAAATTGCTAAGGTCATTTTCTAAATATTTCAAGTCTATGAAAAATCAGTCATCAGTAAACTACTCATAAATGAGTTTTTACCCAAAATACAGAAGAAATCTTTAAAATTATCAAAATTTTCTTATCATAAAACTACCCTAAACTAACCTTCAACGAATCTGTACCTAAAATCTAACTATACAGTTCCATTTGTCATGTCAATCAAATCCTAGATATGCATTTTAAACAAAATCGTTACAGCCATTTTCAAAAAAATTTTGAAGTAGAAAAAACTACTCCTCAGTATACTATCCTTAATTGAAGGACTAGGATAAAAATAAAAAATATGGTTTTATTTAAAATACCTATAAAATATAAATATCAAATTTTGGATCTGCGGTCAGGGACAGACAGAATTTTAAAATCTATTTTTGGGGGGGGNNGGGGGGGGGGGGTTTCGTGATCAGATAAAACGTATTTGTCATAATATCGAGATATATTTGTTTCATGATCAAAATACTTTATCTTTATATGAGAAAGTAAAAAGCATGAATTATTGTGAAAAATTTTCCCTCGGTACACTTGTCCAAGCTTTGAGACAACCTCTCCATGGATCAGAAAAATACCAGACTGACACCATTGTACATGTACCCACTGGTGTGAAAGAAATAATTATATATGAAACAATTACACTCGTCACTTGAACAAGTAGGACGGCAGCTAGATTATTGGATGAATCTGAATATTTATAATGTCTGAATTCAATTAATAATTCATTTGTTTGGTTAGTTTACGTGCTCTTGACAGATTTATGCCCACCTGGACTCTCTCCCATTAACATGGCGTAAACCAGGTCCGCAATGGCGTAAACATGTTCTCGCACAATAAACCAGCCACGGGCTCTCTTAATATTAATAATGAAACCTCTTTTACCTTCTCATCTCTTACCCGTGCTCTCGTTATAGCTCTTAGAAGTTTAATACACTCAACTTTAGTTTTACCCACACAATATGTCAAACTCATTTAGTCCAGTATAAATTGACGAGGAGATCATAGTTTAAAACCCAGGCCACTGTATTTTTTTTCCTAAATAGTTTCCCAATCTTTCTCCATGCAAATGCAGACACATTTCATTTAAATTAAATTTTAAACACTCCTAGCCTATGTATTTTACTAACTAAAAAAGCCCGAATGGGTAGTAAGATGTATAGCAAAAAATCGACCTTTTATTCAGGCTATTTTAGTATCTCAGTATTTTAGTTGAATGGACAACAAAGCCTCATTTGTTTCTCCTTTCAGTGACTTAATATTTTCATTTTTTTAGCACCACGTCTTACTACCTATTCAGGTTATACATTTATGTATTAATTCAGCCAATAGTTATAGAGAGTAGGAAGGTTATATTTAGAGGAAGCGAACCTGCATTTGCGTGTAGGGAGAGTGGAATACCATTTTGATAAAACCACCCTCCGTATATCCAACCGAGATTCGAACCTTGATCTCCCCGTCATCGGTAGTCTAGTCTAACACGAGAGTATTGTGTTTGACCATGCGGCTACCAAAGCGGGTGAGTGACTCATATTTTTTAACTATTAACCGGAAATTAACCAAAGGGATAAGGGTCGGAGGGGTGTATTACGTTATGTATTTAGAACTAAATTTTATTTAAAAAATTAAATAAGTGATATGCTACTATTGAGTCATATACTATCATAATACAGAGTGTCTTAAAAGTTACTGCAAAATATAATACAGTATTTCCCAAAAGTTGTCACTGTAAACTATCATAATACAGACTATTCCAAAAGTTACTGTGCAGTGAATTACCATGTACCTCGTAGCATCTCTTCCTACAACAAATGTTGGAAATGTTCCCAATGGGTCTGGGTACACCTTTCATATAATATCATATAAATAGGCATACCCGGACATGTCTCCAGGCCCGTGGGGGGACATTTCCAACATCTGTTATAGGAAGAACTGCAACGAGGTACGTGATTCTTTACTGCACATAAACTTTTGGGACATCCTGTATTATGACCAATAAACTATTGTAATCTATGTCACAGACCAATGTTTATAGGTTAGAGGTTAGAAAAGTTACTAACTTCACTTTGATGCATTCATACGTCAAGTCATTAGATATGCAGCTATTACGTTTGATACATATTATTAATGCCTATAGAATAACAATAATAATATAATAAAATGTTATCAATGTTGACCACAAAAATATATTTGTTCTAAAAGGCCCCTTTTTATAAAAACTGGTCTATAATTGCAACTTAGGTGCTTATCCTGATTCAAACACTCTTTATAGGTATTGCGTGTCTAATTCCGTGGCATGGTGATGTAGCTCATCACACGGCATGGAGTTATTATTTTAAGAAAAAGTTAACATTTTTATTATTCCACACCTGCTTCGGTAGGTGACCACATGGTTTAAGGCCGGGGTGGACAACTCTGTCACCAATCTCCACAAGTGGCGAATTGGCCATAAAATTGTGGTGAATTTGAGTTTCCCAGCTCTCACAGTAGAATAAACTTTTTTTTCTGACGTCATGTGTTGGTCTTAACTTGATATTTCCTGCATATAATTGGAAGCAAAAGGATTGTCAAAATTTCGGCTTAAATTGTTTTACATTTTGAATTATTTAAACAATTTTCAAATCCTCTACGATTGTTGCATGGTCTAAGGTGATAGCCTCACGATAGATTAGACTGCCGATGATGGGGAGATCAAGGTTCGAATCTCGGTTGGGTGAACTGGAGTGGTTTATATAAAAAAAAGTTTTCCATTCAACCCCATGCAAATGCGGCTACACGTCCTATGAATATAGCCTTTTCCATCCTTGAACCATCAGTGTAATTAGTAAATAGGCATATAAACCGAACGGGTGATAAGGCGTGGTACTAAAAAAGTATATTGAATTTTACGTCTTAGGCAGTTGTAACTGAGTAGTCAACCAACGTGTACACGTATTGAATTAACTTGTTCAAACACTGTGTGTTGTTTTAAATGTTCTATCAAGAAACCTAATTTATCAATGTTTGCATTGTATCTAGAATGAGAAGTGAGATTCGCCTCACTTGTGCCTACTTTGAAAATGTTGTTGCCCACCTCTGGTCTAAGGAGTCTCTCTCGCAGTAGACTAGACTTCTGATGACGGGGAGATAGAGGATTTAGTTCCACTTGGGTGTATTGAGGGTGGTTTTCCCTAAATTGTTTTCCAATCTTTTTACAAACAAATGTGTTCGTTTAAATTTGACCTGCCTCATCCCTAACACATTAGCGTGATTGGTACGTGTGTGTATAGATCTAATCCTAACAGGTAGTAGTAATACGCGGGGACAAACTATTATATCACATTTTTAAAGGTATGAGTGAGTGTGCTGCGTTGCACCCCCTTCCCCCCACTCCTCCACTCCTCCCGAAACCCTTTTCATGAAATTGAATTCCAGATACGTGCATGTTGCAATCCCTTACGGATTAATAATACTATATTCGTTTTGAAAAGGATATATAGTTGGAGTGACATAAGACAAACCTTAAGCCTCGTTCACAAGAAGCTAGTAAATAGTGACAGTTTCTGTCATAATAGCAACTGTCAAAATGCTATCAACATGGAAATATATAATATTACTGTCACTGTCGTTGGTCAAATCATCCTGATGTAGGATAGTGTGGCAGTGAATCGTTTAATTTTCACACCAGACACCTGTTGTGTCTCACAATCGAAACTCAAATTTAATTTAATACTCACCCACTTCTATGGACGTATGAAATAAGGCGCTACTCTCATAGTGGACTAGACTGTCAATGACGGTAAGTTCGAATCTCGGTCGGGTGTACTGATGTTTTTACAAAATGGTTTTCCCATTCTTCCTTTACGCAAATTCGGGTACACTTCCTTTAAATATAACCTTCCTTATATTTAAAACCACTAGCTTAATTAGTACATAATCGTATAATCAAGATGGGTAGTAAGATGCGGTGCTAAAATAAATGAGCACTCATTTACCTGGTTTGGAAGTTCAACGAACATGTCTTGATCAATTCTAAGAAAATTGCTGGACGATTGAGGATTATCCAATGCTATCTCCTTTAGCAGCGTGTTTGATCAACCCAGGATATATTGCTAACATTTTGCTAGTATTTATTAACTCAGTGCAATCACCTTTTCAACCACTCGAGTAAAAGCCTGCACAAATTCTGCCATTTTCATGGTGATTGGGTAATTCACCGCCGTCACACTAGCACAACGATTTCAGTCCAACGAGTAACCAAATAGCCCCCTGATGTAGGGGTCAGTAACTTGAGGTTCAGGGCTCAATTCCCAACTGCTACCTTGGGTATTTTACCTTGAGGCGAATGATCCCAACCAGGGCCTTTGAAAGGAATTTTATCAGGAGGTAAAAAAATTTGTCAAACCCCCTTCCGTTTTCCATTAGTCCTGTCTAAAAAAAAGAATTCATTACGACTATCTGAAAAAAGAAAGAAATAATACAACAAATATATATATATATATATATATAATTTATACTTCTATATTTAAAAAAACACTAAGAAAAAAATTAGTATAGGCTACCTATACTAATATAATAATCTAGTAATAGTAGGCTTACTAGTTGTGTGAATGTGAATTTCTAGTCTTCAATATATACCAATATTTTCTGAGATCCCAGTAAATTCTCAGGCCCCTTTCAAACCCCAGGGCCCGGGTACAATGTACTCCCTGTAACCTCCTCTCATAGGCCCTGATCTCAACGCGTACCAGGGTTTGGCTAGTTAGGCTTAAGTTAGGTTAAGACTCACACCAGTTCCTATCATTCTGAAATACTTACTTCCCCTTTGTATTTTAAGAAAAACATCAAATTTGTATATTTGGGATTTGGCTGCAATTCGCTATTAACAACTTTGATTTGAATCATCAATATCCAAGTTAACAGAGATAAAAATGATACCAAGTTGATTTTCTCTCATTCCCTCTTCAATAGCTTTCTTTGCATTTTGTTATGTTCATTAAATTTGTGAAAAACATGTTTCTTTTCAATGAGTTTAACTACAACTAAATTTGATTTTTTGTAGACTTTTCAAAAACTGTTTTTGGTGAGAAAAATTGACCCTTGACACTTATATAATTATCTCAGAATTAAGTTCAGATGCTGTAAAACTTCATCGAACAAGATTAAATTCCTGAAATCTTCTCTCGAAGATGGGAGGTGGGTGTCACACCCCCGGCAGATAGGACTCCAATCCACCAACCTACCCCCACCCCCTCCCACCAAATTGGAAGAACCCTATAGGTGCCCTTGGCAGTTGTTACTATTAAGAGAACATGTTAATTTCGACAGCTTTAAGATAGTTTTTATGACTTTTTATCAACTTTGGCTGAATAGAGATTATCAAGTTATTTTATAAGTCTCAGATGCTATTGTTTAATTGGATCTACAGTAGGAATCTGGTAAAAAGAAACTTTTAGAAAATACAAACACAATTTTTTATCAGACATCATTTATATTATTTTACTTTATTATTAGTGTCATTTTACAGATACTGATAAAACCTATCAAATGTGATAGCTGTATAACACAAGACTCGACGTATGAATTTATGAAGATTAATTTAATACATGTTGTAATAAACAAAAGGTTTATTCATATGAACATTATTGTACTGTACTGTACCACATTCAGAAAACTGGCTGAGAAAATATTAATTTTAAGGATTTAAATTATATTTACTTGTAACAAGAATGATAAACCATTTTACGGAGAAAACTACCCCTGGGACGTCTCTTATGATATATTTCCCTGGTCTAATTAGTCACAGTAAAGTGCGTTAACACCCACTTTGATGACCGAGGGGTTTAAACTGTTGGACTCGCATTGGAAAAAGTCTCACTGACGGGGATAGTAATGAGGTTTCAAATCCCATTCTGGTGAACAGGAGGTAGTTTTCCATAGTTTGTTTTGAAGTATTTAACTTACACTTTCTGAACCGACTGATTATATCAGCGAACGAGAATTTTCTATGAGTGAGAGCGAAAGGCTGTACCAATTTAGCAGGGAAAGGTATTTTCACGTATGGTTTATAAAGATACTGAATTAATCGGTTCGCGTTGGGCGTCGATTAAAACGTTACTCGTCGGCGATGTCTCCGATTGAAGTGATACCATTTAATTAGCTGATAATTGCCCTTGATCGAGCACTAATTAAAGAGGTACGGTATTTCGGTGTGTATTCATACGCACAAGCAGCTAATATATGACCTTCTCCTTGCCTCTTAAGCCCCCTTGTCGCCAGTGTCAAAACCAACTAATCGAAATAGTCCTGGACAAGGTGTCCTGAAGGCTAACTTCCTATTGGGTAGAGAGAGCTAGCGTCACTGGCTTTTTTGGTAAATACTACGGAGTTGCTTTTTGAAAGAAAATATAAGTTTTAATGGTGCAATCCTTTGACATTATTTTTGAAAAGTTCGTGATTCTCCATGGATGAAGTATTGAAAGGATATTTTATATACAATACTTAAAGAAAAACGCACTTTATCCATGACTTTTTTAATATATGAGAGAGGTTCAAATCAGAATCATTAAAGGTTATTTTACATACCGCTATCGATATGAGACCAACGGTATTACGTCTACTCCGAAGGAAGTTGTGCTACGGATTTGTATCGCTCAAGAAAAACCCGTCGACTCCAGCTGGGTTTTAAACCCACGAACATCGGGTCCTGAGTCGAGACCTTTACCTCAAGATCAGTGAGGTGGACCACAGATGATCGCTGTGACATTAACATGCTTTCTCCCCGTTAATACGGGTGCACTTCCTACAAACTACCCTCTCCATCCTCACCCCTATTTTGAGTTGTTAATAATATTTGCAAACCGCGCCAGGGGACAAAGGCTCCTGTTTCTCATTGTATTGTTGGCTGGTGACGAGCATTTAGTTAGTTCAAGGCCCAACCAGGTTCACTGAGGTATTTTTCCTTTAGCCCTCCACTCAAAAGTGGGTACATTTTATCTTCATTCTACCTTCCTTACCATCCTCATTATTACTGCGCTATATTAGTTAAATGCTAATAGTCTGTACAAGTAGTAAGATGCAATGAAATCAAAGCAGCTATCCCACACCTAGCTTTACCTGTATTTGTGTTTGATGATCGTGCCACGCCACAAGCTAGATGTAAATACAACTCTTATTTGTAGGTAATCTATGCGTGTAATGTATGGATCCCAGCTTTGAATTCTATTTTCTCGGTAAGAAATGACGTGTTTTTTCGCTTCCACACTTATTCACGTCAGGAACCTCATTCTCAATGTATAGATCGCGTGTTCATATCAGAGGACGTTGACATATATTTTTATTTACAGGAATGGTAAAAAAATGATTGTATGTGTGAGTGATATATATATATATATATATGAAGAGAGAGAGAGAGAGTAAAGTACCGTGTCTTACGCCTCCTTCGGGATATCCGCATAGCTATACTAATGGGGGAATGTATAGGAATGTAGAATTTGGAGGAAATGTTCCCAAATCTGTGTGAGGGGAGCCTGTGAAATAATTTAGGAAACACCAGCCTTAGTATTAGTACACACCAACCAGCAGTCAAAATTTATGGGAGACTGATACCAGTGACAGTGTGAAAGCCGATATAGATTGTATACAAAGATATTCACTTTATTTTATAGCGAATTGTTGAATGTCCTAAACTGATAGAGTTTTATTGATAATTATGTGCGAAGAACGGGTTAAACTGATAGTTTAGTTATATACAGTATTTCTTCGAAATAACTTCTGAAACAAACCGCTTCAGTGGTTGAATGGTCTAAGGCGTAATGTTCATGTTAGACAGGCCTGCTGAAGACGAGATGATCAATGGTTAGAATCCCAGTGGGGTTTAATGAGAGTAGTTTTTGCATAAGTGGTTTCCAAATCTCTTTCCACGCAAATGGGGTCAAATTACTTCTTAAACATTTCCTTCTTCCTCCCTTTCTTATTGGAGTAATTATCATAGGAACCCGATTTATTATGTTTATGACAGAATTCGAAACCTTTTAGGGCTCCAAATTTTCTTCACGTGTAGACTGTTACTCTGTATTAATTTAGTTTAGTATTATCATTTTTCTAATATTTTAGTAGCTCATTTGTGTGTATCATTACTTAGCTACACTATGAGTGTGTATACTATTTTATTATGTACTTATTTTTAGATGTCAGGTATGTGTGCACGTTTCGGCATTGGACTGTTATAGTTTTTGTGATTGTTGGCCAACTCTATAATAAAGGAAATTGAATAATTATACTCGTATAACTTGAACAGGTAGTAGGACGCGGTGATAAAAAAATAATCTGAAAGCATTGAAGAAGAACAATTTGAATAGGCTACCCCACTTAGCCGATATTGTCTGACTACCGACAAGATTGATGGAGGTTAACAGCCATTAAAGTTTGATGGCGTTTCATTCCATTTGATGCTTATATGATATCGCGTGTTCGGTGGTGTTTTGAAAGACAACACACGTTTTGACAAAAACTCGTAATGCCTTTTATCTATTTTTTTTATGTTGGCATCACCTCTAACTACCCGTTTGAGATTTTCACATATAATGACATTAATAGTGTAGGGTTGAATAAAGTCGTATTTGAAGGAAATGTACCTTAATTTGCGTGCCGGTAGAGTAAAAAAACATTTAAGAGACCTACCTTCAGTTCACCCAATCGGTATTTGGGCTCTGGTCTCCCTGTCATCAGAAAATCAGTCTAAAAGATATGCTAAGCCACTTTTCCATCGATGAGTTTGGCACCACGTCTTATTACCCGTTAGGGCTACACGCATATGCACTAATTATGTTAATGTCTTAGGGATGAGGTAGGTTGAATTTTTAGTAGAGGTATACCAGCATTTGCGTAGAGAGAGAGTGGAAAGCCATTTAAAAAAAGCAATTCTCACTACACCCTACCGTGATTCGAACTCCGGTCTAACCGTCACCGGCAGTCTAGTCTATTAAGAGAGTGACTCCTTAGACCATGTGGTCACGCAAGTTGGTTACGATTGATTAATACATATTTTAACTATTTATTTGTAAGGCATAGTTAAATTATGGCTTGTTTCATTTAGAGTAGGGTCCCTTTGATCGCGTCTACTTTTGAAGATTGGGCCTTTCTGACAGCGTTCTTGTACATGTCCCCCTTTACTCGCAAGAGTACCTACAGTGGAATTATCACTTCTTTGGTTTTACTTGACAGCTAGCAGAAGCTAGCAGGTGCTATCAGTAGATGCCAACATTGTCTGAAGGTAACTTTTGTCAACCTATATGGAAATAATTATTATTTGCTAAGTATTACTATTATTATCACTAAAAATATTATCATTCACTTTTAACAATACTTCCACAAGGATTTTAGTATAATTTTATTTTCCATAATCAAATTTAAGAAAAAAATTCTAGTAAAGACATTCTAGTTTATCTTTTAGCTCTTATGGCAATTACAAGTTAAATAGTGCGTACAATTTTACATTCAATGGTACTATATTCAGTTATTTAAAAAATTTAATTGACCTCGAATATCTTTAACATAAATAAATGGTTTGTGATAATAGCGCGGAAAAGACATACAAAATGTTTGTGAAATAATATAAAGTTTAAATTTTGTAAACACGAGTATTAATACTATTCCCCGTCCAACTGGTATCAAGGTCCTTTACGTCACAAACTGGCAGCATAGCTTCTATTCAGTGGCCATATTTGTTATTTGAATCTAAGATCACTTTTAACGAGGTCTTGCTTTTACTAATTAATTTGAATTAAACACAAACGCAAACTTCAAAACTATACCAACAACCAAACAGTTATTCTCATAAACAAAATCCAACCATTTTAAATATACCTTACAACAGTGAATTATCGTATAAAACACTATTAACAAAACCACGTGCTTCTGTCCACAAGTTGAAGCGAACAAAATATTTTATTGTTGAGTATTTAGGCGTGTCCATGTCACTGTTAATAATTTTATTACAAATTTTTAATAATTTGAATATTAATTCGGCTACTTAGTAATCCGTGTGTTCTTTTGTGAATATTATTTCTGTGTGTGAGCGTGTTATCCTTGGAAAATAAATGGTTTAGTTATCTTTGAATGATTATTTATCTAATATAACATTGAAGTTTGTGCTTAAAAAAATGGCGAGTGTTTCTTAGTGATCAATATACATTATTTGAAAATTTAAGTCTCTGTATCAAGACTAGGGTAAACCTCAAGTTTTAGGATTTTTATGGTATTCCAAAAAAATCTGTGAAGTGTAATACAAATTACTAGCGAATCTTTCTCTAGTGTTGATTAAATAAATACCAAGCTAAGACTTCAAGTTATAAGTTAATTAGTTAGCTAACGCGCTAGTTGTGTTGAGTTCGACTGCCAAGGACGGGGAGATCGAGGTTCGAATCTCAGTCGGGTGAACTAGGGGTGGTTTTTCTTAAATGGTTTTCCACTCTCCCTCCACGCAAATGCGGGCTCACTTCCTCTAATTCAACCTTCCCAATTCCTAATTCATTAGCGTAATTAGTACTTAAAGCGTATAAACCGAACGGGTAGTAAGACGCGGTGCTAAATATTAATTTAATTATTTATAAGTTAATGTTATTATAGTTTTATTAGAGACTGTATAACTGTTTAGGAATAATGAATATGAAATATATACATATTTTTAATTAGGATAGCTTTTGATTTGTCAGTAGGCCCTAAAGTGTATTTTTTATTCCATCCCACCCACCTATCATCATTAACCTGGCTGAAGACGATGAAGAGGACCACGATGAAGAGGACCACGACGAATATGATGATGTAGAAGAAGTTCTTGCGACCCTGTTGGAAAACACTTAAAAGGTACAAGCCAGTTCATAACGAATATGACTTATTTGTTGTAATGGCGTTAAAAAGGTTTATGACAGTGGTTTTTCCTCTGTGTAGTACTACATATTCAGATGTTTCACATTTATAATGTTTGTAATAATAATATCAACTAATAATTATTTATAGATTAAAAAATGTATTAGTAAAATAATCTAATAATGATAAAAATTAATATGAGATTTAATGCTAAACATTTTAGAATGTTGAAGATTGTAGAAAAAATAATCAATTCTAGGACTAACATCAACATATAAAGATAAACAATAAATAAATAAAACTGTCAAATTTTATGTTTTTGGTATAGACCTAAATTTTGACTGTCAAAATTGACAGCTGCTAAACACATGTTTTTGCAGATCATATGGTTCGGCGTAGGGATACAGAATTTGGTCTGGTAAATTTTCAAAGCTGTGAGTTGTCAGTCAGCACCAAAGAAGTCATAGGGCTATTGTACAGTCTTATATCAGAACAGCCTCAAATTGGCAATTATTTATGTAATTGAATTAGTAATATAATCTTTTTGAGCTAGCACTCTGAAAAGTTCCTGCTAACTTATTTTAAAAATGACTAAACACTTACCCTGGTCCTGTGTTTTATTTAGCGCCACGTCTTACTACACGTTCGTATTATACAATTATGTACTCATTATTATCGATTAGGAAGGTTATATTTAGAGGACGTGTAATCGCATTTGCGTGGAGTAATAGTGGAAAACCATTTAGGAAAGCCCACCGAAAAAGGTGGTCCCATGCTACAATACTGTAGTTTCATAGTCACTATTATGATTTGTGACAAAAGGAATGGCCCTGTCGTAAGGAAGAACACCTGATGATGATAATAATAATAATAATAATAATAGGAATAATTCTATTTTAATGAAAAAGGTTTATTTATTTTTAATAAATATTAACAAAAACTTTAAGGATTTGAAAAAAAAAAATTTCTAATATAAAACCTTAAAAATCTCAGATACGTAAAATATCTCCTTCTTAATTAAGGTACCTGGACCACATAATTACTTAATATTAAGGTTCTTCACTCGACGAACGAGTGATTATCTACTCTTGATTAATCAATCTTTTAGATCGATTTAAAGCTATCGATCCGATTCTTGTATTTATTATTCACTTGATGATTTCAAAAAGATCGGATCCAAAGAAAACAAAATATAAATTCAGAATAATTTGTTTGATTACAGGAAATGTTTTATTTGACTATTAGGATTCTTTTGAAACAAAATTTTGTAATGCTGGGTGACAAAAGAGTTTTTTTTTTAAATATATAATCATACACAGTAATAATTATAGATTTAGCCCAGGGTGAAGGGGTTATTATGGTTTTAATCACGCCCACCCTTCTTCCTTCACCCCTACACTAGTAAAATATCAAACATTCTATTACATTTAATTAAAATGGCCTTTTGATGGCATCAAATGAAAGTTAAAGATATGTTACTTTTTATTATAGATCATAATACTATCTGTGAGTTTACGTAAGCTATGCTACATGCGATACAAGTGGTTGTTTAAAAAAATACAGTCTTTTGAGGAATTGTGTTTCTATTGTAGACATATTTTTGGTGACTTGTGACGTCTTGAATTATTGAATATGTAGACCTACACTGATCTTACCCTGAGAAGTATAATTGTTACCTTGACAACCTACACTACCTTATAAGCTACATCAGAGTTAAAAAGAGCAATATAAGGTTTATACTAGGGATGGGCCCTCGAATTCTTGAATCCTTCAAATCCCTCGAATCCATAAGGATATACTTTTCTAGTTACCTTAGATAGTTTATAGAGTAAGTTGCTTTTAGACAGAGCACAAGCAGGCGGAATATAATGCATTGAACAGAGCGTTTTATAATTTTTATCGTCGTTTCACACGTGCGTTTTCTCAACACACGTTGTTATTATAATGGCAATTACCCACGTGATTTCTTTATTTAGACACGTGACAAGTTCACCGCGCGCTTTGTCAGAATATATTGGTCGAAGTAGGCATTTTCGCCAAGTGAAAGTGCTCTGAAATTGATTCAAAACTAGTGGAACTAGCGACTGGTGGTCATGATATGGACCCTCTATCTCACTATTTTATCAGAAGTTGAAGGAAGATGAGTAGGGTTTACTTTTTTTTTCTAAAGTGAAAAAATCTAACCCTAGTTATCTCTTCTAATATCGAGGGTAATCCAAGGATTGCTTACATCCATTTCTGTTTCCAGCCTATGTCCAGGGTCAATTTTTTATTCAAGCTATATATTTTTCACTCCCGGATTGCTAGGCCTGTCGTAGCTTCATATGCCTTATAATCTAACTTAATATTAGAACATACACAACATCCAGTCCCCGGTCATTAATTTATCACTGTGAAAGACCAAACTCACATTTCACAAGGGAGGAATCGAGCCCGAGACCCTTAGCTCAGTAGACTGACACGCTACATACTGAGCTAAGGTGTCTGATTTTAATCTAATCATTACTTAATTAATTTATTTAAGCACAATTTAACTAACATTCTTTATTATATACTTAATATCTTTCAATAATAATTATAATGACGTATCTTTTCTACACCACTCTTGGCCCAGTTTGGTGAAAGATTAGCCGATACTAATGTACCGTTGCCCAGGGGACGACCGTATTTACTTATCTTAGATCTTTCCGTGGAGGTTCTTTCCATGTCCCATTGAGATGAGGGATGATAGTGAATATTAGGGTAGGCATACAATGAAGATCTTAACCTAATCCAAGCCTTAATGACCAAAACATGGTGATCAAGGGAATTATTCCCCTTGAGAGTAGAAAAATCCCGTTACCAGCTGAGAATCGAACTCGGGACCCCTAGGTCAAAAGCCAGGCACTCTGACCGCTATACCACGAGTCTGGCTTTCAATGACAATGAAGTAGGGTTTTGGCTCTTGCACAAAATGACAAATTAATAGTCCTATGTCATATTGTAATATTTGTAGAGTTAATTATAATTTGCTTGTACACACTTTCAATTATTATAAGCGTGCTAACAAACTAGCAATGCATATTATTTGACCAACACAAAGCACCAGTTAAATTAAGTTCTAGCTTCTGTGACAAATAAATATGAAATTGTTAACATTATTATTACTCTCATTTGATTGTTAATAATAATAATAAACAAAACTGAGTGTGTTTAATTGAATAATGTATTATATCGGCTTAGTTTTAATTAGTGAATCGTTACCAAACTATTTAATGAACCAACATGTTGCAGTCACATTAACAAACGATAACTATATGTCCCGAATCCAATATGTACAAAATACAAATAAATACACGTGGGGTATTTCAAATAAGTATCTTCATCCTTTCGAAGATGGTTTCTCCAATCATTCGGCTCGGATCTCATTTAATTCAATCAATTGATGTGGTAATAATTATCTTTTTACTATGTCTAACCACGGCTTACACCATCTATTTCTTTTAACTCTACTATTTTCTTTATGTTTCTTCTTGTTATTTTACAAGCTAAGTAACAGATTAAAAATAAATAAAACTCTTCTTCACTCAAGACTGATATTTCATTCACTGAAATTACAAGGAGAGGATTGTGCAGCCGTCTACACGCCCAGTCTTAACTACACAGTCCTAGTTTGCGCCGGCATATTTTTCAGCATATCTCTAAATAGCACAGCCCACGCCTTAGGCCTATTATGCACTAGCGGTTAAAACGCTAGCAACAGCGCCTTTGAATGAAACCCTTGTTATCAAGTTAGAAAAAAAGTTTTCGTCTAGACCAGCGTTTTGACCGCTACCTCTGGAGGTGTTAAAACCGCCTAGCGGTAGAAACGCGAATCAAACTACACCAGGCGTTAACAGGCAGTTGTACCTCAATGTCACTAAATACTCTTCCTCGAGATGGTATCACGTTTTGCAATATTTTCATTCACTAAACCAAGCAGTTTATCAAATGAAACCACAGACATTATATAGTACAAAAAGAACTTCTCTTATGGGATTCATAAACATAATATGAAACTGTCCTGTTGAGAGACGCTTCGATAATGTGGGGTGAGTCCACCAACGTCTCTTTTGATTAGTTTTTTTTTGTTTGTTTTTTGCGAGTTTCCTCCAACAAAATAAGTCCCACAATACAGCCAGCCTGTACAATATCCATTTTCAAACCATTCTGCACAAGTGGAAGCAACAACCGCTAGTGTAGAATCAGTAGCGTTTTTATAGTTGTTTAACAATCGCATTTTGACAATCAGGTGTAGATTAAAGATTTTGTGGGCGTAAGCTAGCGGCAAAACCGTCGCTTTTTAACTGCTATTGTGGAATGGCTTGCGCAAATTAAAGCTAGGATTCCCTCGGTACGTCTCGCGTCTGCGACCGTAGACTTGTGGTGGTGAGTCGCAGACGCGGGGTACAGTGTTTACCTATATGTGTCTTGTTGGTCACCAATCATGTGCAGTACAGAACTTTCCTCAGTTCTCAAGAGCTTTTCAATTGTATTTTATTTAATATTCTGCGTTATTTTGTTCTTTTGGAATAGTGTGGATAAAAAATACTAACATGATCAAACAACTATTCCTGAATTCTCTTTTCTTGTGTTGTCCTTCTCATGTTGGCCCCAGTACACTGGCAAAGATATGTACAAAATTGAGGGGTATTTTTGCACCTCTTCTATGGAAAAATCTTGTATCATTTTCAAAACCAGCCCAATCAAACACAAAACTAAATACAACTCTACTAGAACACACGCTTGCTCGGTGGTAGTTCTGCGTCTCGGAGTGGTGTGGACGCAGACGCAATGTATTGACGCTGGACGCGCACTCTGGTCGCCAGTCGCAGTCGCCTCGAAGGAACTGGCCACATAACAATCTATGGAAACCAGTCCGGTCGATATTCGCAGACGCAAGACGCACTCCGTCTTGACGGTGCAAACTAGTTTGTGCAGGCCAGTCTAAAGGGATAATTGAGAGTGCAAGGGGGCGGGGCAGCATTTATCTGTGCTGTTTTATTTTAATCATTGGGGAATTTAACGTGCAATTTATGAACCATGATGAAGCTGTGTGCAAATGAAGTTAGTGTAGTTTTACTGTCAAGCGCTAACTCGTCACTACTTTGACGTCATTTAATGGTCAAATGTCCGCATGGCTTTGTTTGAGTGGAGTCTTAACACTACACAATCCACACAAACACTAAAATACCTCTAGAACTAAAATAACACTGATACTATGACTACATTAGCACTAAAACAATACTAAGGCTATACCCACACATTAAAATCCGCTAGCATAAAAACTACATTGGAACTACACTAGCACTGGAAATATTGTAACACCGGAATAACACTAACATTAGATTTATATTAAACTCATATTTTTTTAGCACCATGTCTTACTACCTGTTCGGGTTATACGCTTATGCACCGATTATGTTAATGAGTTAGGTGTGAGGAAGGTTGAATTTAGAGGAGGTTTAACTACATTTGCGTGTAGGGAGAGTAGAAAACCACCCTCAGTTCACCCAACCGGAATTCGAACCCTGATCTTCCCGTATTCATCATTCCGGTCTACCGTGAGAGTAGCGCCTTAGACCAGTTACCGAAGCGGGTGTCCCTCGATTAATTTATGTGAAAGTGGAAACACCAATTTCAGCAATGATGAATTTCTCGAATATTTTGGAAATCGAGTCCGTGACACCCCCGACTAAGTAAGCGGATGCGGCACAAACAGAGCGATGTATACGGACGATAGCGTTTACGTTATATTATTTGTTTTAGAGCTGGTTTTGATCGTGAACCGTTGCAGATGATCATTGTTTCTAAACAAATCAAGTACGGGTTTCTGATTCTTTCATCAGACATAATAATTATAAGGGCATGGTTACTAAAAATAAAGTCTTCTTTGGTCCTGTTCCCTCAGGATATAGAGTTTGTTTCCCGCCCATGCGGGTGAACTTTCTCTAAGCTACTCTCCTCAACAAGGCCCCCTCAGATTAAAACCCTTATAATCGTTGTGTTATACACACTAACACACATAAATAGAACATGCTTTAAAGTGTTAACACACGAACAAACCCACTTCGGTGGCCGCATGGTCTAAGGCACTACTCTTCCCATTGACTAGACTGCCGATGACGGGAATATTGTGGTTCAATCACGGTCAGGTGTACTGAGGATTGGTTTTTCCCTAAAAAAAAATCCCACGCTATCCCTCCACGCAAATGCGGCTTCACTTACTCTAAATTAAACCTTAGCCACCCCTGACCAATTAGCGTAATTAGTACATAAGCGTATAGATCTAACGGGTAGTAAGACTCTGCGCTAAAAAAAACACCTGAACACAAAGCCAGGGATTTAATGTGTGATTAATATGAGACACGGACACAAATAATTCATTAATGAAGCACCTCATGATAACGAAACATGGTCTCATAAATATTTGGCGGCCTCCATAACCTCTTATCCGTGACGCTTTGTACTTATCCCTAAGTGCTGCACGTCTTATCACGCCGTCATTCGCATATTTACACTAATATATGTAAAAAAAAAGTGTAAAACCATTTTTGGAAGAAAAAAACACGCACAGGATTAGAACCCCAACCTCCCCGTCACCGGAAATCCAGGCTAGACGAGATTTACGTCCTAGACCATATGCACATTTATGCTTGTCTCAGCCCGGAATAGATAAAACTTTACGAAACATAAAAAAACCTCATTTCTCTTTCTTATGACGTACTTGGATATCGACTGTGCCGACATTAAATATTGACGATTTCTTGCAAAAATCCTTACGCTACTAGCCATATTCTAAGCACGTGTCCTTTCTAAAAGGATTCTAATACTGCCATGCACAATAATAAATGTAAAAATCAGAACTTCGTTCAAGTATGATGATTTTTCGCACCACGTCTTTCTACCCATTTGAAATAATCGCATGTTTACATAATAATATGAGGAAGTTAGAATTTAGATGAAATCTACGCCCATTTGTGTTGAAGGATAGTGAAAGAATATAAAGATAATAGACATCCTCAGTTGGGGAAAGGTCTCAATATTGGATATCTTAACCATCCTAGCACTTAATAGAGATAAAAGCAGGGAAATAACATGAGTCAAGGTTATAACAAACAGTCCCTACAAAGATGATTTGCAGGAGAAAGTCAAATCAAGCATCACGATTTCTTCTGCTAAAGTACAAAACAAAAAACTGACTTTTCAAAACTCTAGTAGTGCAATTATAGTTGATAGTTTGAGGTTTGTGGAACATCAGATATGATTAATGTACAATCATGATTTATTTCATGACATTTAGAATATGGTTCCACCAAACATTTTTGGGATTCAGTGCTAAGAAAAAAAAATGGTACGGTGCATCTCACAGACTTTATTTCGCTTGTATCTAAAAAGAGACATTTACTAAAAACTCGTAAGATTTGTGAAACGAAATAATAGGTATATACATTGTTTTAGAAACATTACACCAAAGATCAAAGATTAAATAATACTTTCTGGCATTAGGAATTAGGAACACTGTTACAGAAAAATTGAGAAAAGAGAAACATCTTTTTCCAGCAAAGAGCATAAAAATCAAATTCATTTTCAAAGAACTGAATTAAAAGGTATATATATGATATCAGCTTAGAAACTATTGTTTTTATAAATATATATTTCAAATAAAGGATTCTCATCTTTATAAAACTACAACTTTACAATTATAAGATATTCCAATCTAAAATAATTGCGAAGAAATTATGGAAATTGGAAGATTTCCCTAGTGTTAACTACCTTAAAAGTTATTTTCATGAGAAAATGAGAATTTACATATTGTCCATATTGATAAACATTATCTAGATATAAAATTTAATCAAAACTGTTTGAGTGAATTTTGAGAAAATAGTTTTTTTTAAATCTGTTTGCCCTTCAGTAAACTACTCTTAAACTTAGGGTTAGACAACTAATTGAAAAAATAACCTGGGGATACCTTAAGAACACCCCAGCTATAGAGTTATACTTCAATCTATAAAAATAGTTTCGGCTCTAGCCCGAGGTACAGATAGACAGACGGCATTGAAAAAACAACTTTTTTTTGTTTTGGGGTCATAAAACATTGACATTTATCAATGTATCGAGTTGGAATTTTTTGGCGATCACAATACTTTCTCTTCGAGGTGTCAAGATAAAGTAGAATTTGTGTGCCAAGACTGCATGGAAAAATAAATATGAGTATTTTTCCTCATATAACATTCATACTGCTGAATTATTTTTCATTTACAATTAATTATTTATGCTAAATATACCTGAAAAATATAATTTTATGTAGCATGGCTGAGAAATGTGTAAAACATATTATTTAAAAAAATATTTCACAGTTTAGATTTTTACTATTATATGCTATAACGGTCCAATGTATGAATAGGTGGTTCAATTTAGGGGCCCGGTTTCTAAATTAGACCATTTGTTATATGCTTATTACTAGCCCTGCATCTTACTACCCGTTCGGGATATACGCACTTACTTTAATGTGTGATGGTAGGGTGATTGTGAGATGAAATGGAGAACCTACAGTTTAACGTGGGATCCGAACCACGGTGAAGGTCTGGCACTACACACAGTCATAAGTTGTGATTAATGCACTTCTTGTCATGAAGGGAACTTCCCTACTGGGTACATATAATACATATATAGAAACACAGAGTCATTTTAACATATATATTTATTATAGTAAACAAAAGATAAATTGTCATAAATACAGGTTTCACAAGATTGAACAAATAGCAAAGAGTAAATAAAGAATGTAACATTTACACAGTCTCACTTGGTAGATTTTGTTATTAATAGGTATCCATAAAACATGATGAATACACAGCTGATATCTCCAGCTGATTGGAGGCTAGGAAACAGATGTCACTAAAGTACTACTGCTGGTCTTATTCCCCAATGGTACTGCCAGCATAATATAGTACATTGATAACAATAAATATCTATGCTAAATCAAATCCAAATCATAAGCTAATATAAAAATAGAATAATTAGCGCGGACCCCACAATGAATCTAAGGCAAGTTCCTTGGGTAGCGCCATTAAGCCAATACTCAGCTAATTCACAGTTTTCAACTACAGTTACATAAAGTTCTAAACTTGTTTTTAAAGTAAACAGACATCCTGGTAGTAGCCCCCAATATAAAAAACTAATGTTCATGACGTTTAGGACGTCATGACTAAATTCGGAACGAAGGAGTAACGAACTCGTGACTCAGACTAAGTCTCAACACTAACATTCTTAGCCAGAGGCTTTAATGTAAGAACAGTGCCATGTGACACATAAATAATCTTAGCAAACATCTATGCTCAAGTTAGACATACCAAATTTAGTAAACCAAAACAAAACTATTCTTCTAGAAACCAAACGAGGCTTCTCATGAAATAAAAGACATATAATTTTCCTTTGAAGAAGGATGCATAAGTTACATTACTTTACAAAAGTCCTAGTAGCAAGGACTTGGCCACGATGACAGGATACCAGTACAGCTGAACGCGTCGTCCATGTCCACGGTGAATTGAGTAGGGCGACCCCTTATCCCGTTGTCACGGCTGAAGGTAGCGAATCTGACGCCGCAGTCGCCATGGTCCTTCGTGACGGCGCCGGGCGGCGAATACTCCGTGTAGTCTTGACTCACGGTGGAACCTTTCTACGAATCTGACGCCGCAGTCTGCATGGTCTATAGTGTAGGCGCTGGGCGGCGAATATTTCTTGTTGTCTCGACTCGCAGTGAAATTATTTTACGAATCTGACGCCGCAGTCTCCATGGTCTATAGTGTCGGCGCCGGGCGGCGAATACTTCTTGTTGTCTCGACTCGTCGTGGAATTATTCTACGAAATGCTATCTCTGGACGGCCCATATATATACCAAACCTGGCTAGGACAAGGCGAAAAAGAAATGGAAAATAAGAATGTAAGAACAGACAGAAATAAAGGAGAATAAACGTGGGGAGAAAAGGAAAAACAAATGAACACTATCCAAGGTTCTTTAAATGACCACCAGTATCTCTGTGTGCGCAACAGGTGTAGGCGTCGAATCTTGACCTCCAGTCTCTTCTCCAGCTGAGTTCAACCAGCGCGCACGTGTAGGGTCGGCCATGGTTGAAAACCTCGTGTTTTTTAAAAGAATGATATCTGCAGACATCTGGCTGGGGTGAGCTTGTTCATAAATATATTATAGCATAATATATCTGTATTAATTTACTTATTTAATATCCACTATTGTTTTTATGAGAAATAAGGATATAGACATATTTTTTAACATTTTTCGTGTGTGTACACCACGTGGCCGTAGAACGCCCGTTTATGAATTATTATCCACCGGGAAAAGCGAAGTGTTAAAGTCTTTAGTTCATAAACACAATAATATTAGCCTTCTTCTTTGATATTTAACACCGTAATTATCAAAAGACAATATTTTTGATCAACCACGTGTTAGGAGGTTTAGACGATAGGTAACTTTCGTAGAGCAGAAGATATAACTTTAGAGACAGATTATATTAAATATGCTGATTTAATTTCTGTCTCGCATAAAATCCCCAAAATATTAAATATTTTTCTTGTAGCTGCTTAACCATTTGGTTGACACGCTACAGTCAGAAGTGAAGGAAGGGTTTGGTAATCAGATAAATCTGTGCTAGGACCGAAGATAGAGCCCCGGAACCCCAGCACAGAAGTCTGACACCTTACCCCTAGACCACCAGGTCATCTATGTACAGTATTACTGAATCGTGTATAATTTTTAAACTATCAAAGCAAATGGCGAAAAAAAGAATTAAAATGTAGTAGATAGGTTAGTAAATTACAAATATATTGGTAAATTTAATCCCTAGTTAATCATACACTAATGGCAGATATTGACATTTATTTATTAGGTGGTCCAATATGAGGAACTTTACTACACCCGACTGGAATTCAAACACTTATTTCCACATCATCGATCAACACTCCATTTTATTGCCAGAGTTATGTCTTGTAATCCATACCAATGGTTTTCAACCTTTTTTTGTCCAAGGCACACTATTTTTTATCGTGAATCCTCGCGGTAAATTGAAAGTGCAAGTTGGTGACACAAAGGGAGACTCGGCCATGCTCATGCGCACACTTCTTTCAGCTGAATATTATTATTATTATTATTATTATTAGCACCGCGTCTTACTACCCGTTCGGGTTGTACGCACTTACGCTAATGTGTAATGGTAGGGTGATTGTGAGATGAAATGAAGGACCTACAGTTTAACGTGGAATCCGAACCACGGTGGAGGCCTGGCATTCCCCACATTCACAAGATGTCTTGTCAGAGGTGAAGGAAGGGTTTGGTAATCAGATAAATCTGTGCCGGGACTGAGGAGAGAACCCCGGCCGCCAGCATAGAAGTCTAACACCTTACCCCTAGACCGCCAGGTCACCCTTCAGCTGAATAAAAATTGCGTGTTTTATTTTCTTTAGTCGATCATGAATTGAAATATTTGGTTGGAAATGGAAAGCCCAAGATCCTCATTAATTACTCAATTTTTCTATTGTAGGCCATTAAATTCTTTGGAAATCAAATATACCAAAGTTTTCGAACTTTTTTTAAAAACTTTATTGTTTTTTTTAGGAACAATAACATAACGTTGATAATTTCATCGCACTCATAGTGAATTTCGCAGCACATCCTTTAAGAACCACTGGCTTAGAGTTAGACCATGCGACCATGGAAATGAGTATTCGTTAATTATTTATTAATAATGAGCGTTTCCACATGGGTGACATTGCGTGTAAAAATCGATAGAGACGCGTCGTTAGTTGATTTTTTTTCCAATTTACTTAACATAGCCTGGACTTTAATAAATAATTAATGAAAACGAAACTAAATTTGATCAAACACTAGTATATGGGGCCAAGCTTGGTCCTAGTTAACATTAGCTTGCCCCATATCAAGGGTCAGAGGTTGTTTACGGGGTTTTGGAACAATGTCACTTTGGCGGCCTCATTAAACAAGCAATGTTCACTTAACCATGTCATTGTTTTATTAACAAATAATTTAAATTGTGATCCACACTGAACAGGGGAAGGGTCCACGCTGATTAAATTAATGTCACGTTCATCTGGTTTGCTGGTGACGGAGTTCAGGGCTAGGACTCAATTCAGCTATATTGTGGGTGCTATTTCACGATATTTTCCCACTCTCCAACCACGCCAATAAGAGTACATTTTCTCTAATGTTTACTATTGTTAACTCATTAGTGTAATTACATGCGTGTACTCAGGAAGGAGAATAACATGTTTTTAAAAATAAAGGCTTAGTTGTGCACATGACAAAAAGATAAAATATTATTTACAATATACAATAGTTTTATCTTTATAATCCTAGCTACCTTTAAAATGTTGGAAAATCACTTGAAAATATATATATATTTTTATGCTTACAGCTAATATGTTGTAATTTTCTGCTGTAAAAGAGATTTTTAAAGGTATTTTATTATCTTGCTAAGGAGAGAAATCAATTAATAAGAATAATAAAGAATATAAAGTGATAATTAACCCTTTGTTTAGTGAACTTGTTACTAAACCTCAGGCTCTCCAATTTGATAGCATTGTGTTCAATATTTGTGGAAGGAACAAAACAAGATCGGATCTAAAGATGATGCATACTTTGCATCGAAACTGGCCGTCGTAGTTCATTGCCAAACTATGAGCAAGGAGAAAGGTAATTCGACTCAGATAAGAAAGAATAATTCATTCAAGTGTCATCTTTATATTTTTTTAACCGTTCTATTTTATATAATGACAATTATTTACATGCTAATTTTTCATAACATAATTTTCAATAGAACATAAGTATTTACTAGACAATTATATTAAAAATATCCCTCCACTAGTCAAGTTGAATCAATTTGTATAGCTCAATCTAAATATGTATATCAATTATTTTGTTAATTTTTACTATGTTAATACATTCTCAAGATTCTCCAAGTTTTATTTTTGACTTAAAAAGTGACAATATTTTAAAATATTTTAACACTCTCATTTTGTAAAATGAATATCACACTTAACACAATTTTTTTAGACGATTTGTACGTCATCACACATTATTATCTCTTTTGTGTCACCCAATCATTGAACCATATGAACTTAACTTTAATAAATAATTATACATAAATTTTAATCAATCAAATCTAAAGTTTTACAGTCCTATCAATTTAGTTAGACTTGTTATTGATCCATTTATCAATTTTTGCTATCAAATTTAACAACTTGATGCTAAGTAACAAGATTACTAAAGAAAGGGTTGATTTTCACTTAATGTTCTTTCTTATTAATTATGTAAAAGAGATCTTTAGGAGGCCGTGTCCATTTCTCAGAAAAGCTGCTACGAGTCTGAAAGCGGAGTTTCAACGGCAAATATACGGAAGAAGGCATAATGTACCTTCGCTTTCTGCAAGCTTCCTAATAACTATTATAACACGGCGGAAAATGACACATTCTAGAGATGTTATAAGTCCACTTTAACGTTTCAAAACGCGCTTTGGTGGCCGCATGGTCTAAGGCATCACTCTCGAAGTGTTTTTGTGAAATATTCAAAAATATCAATATTTTCGCATAATCTAGTGTGTTAAAATAGCATTGTCATCTGCCAATGGCACTGCCAATATTCCAATAATATAAGTAATTTCCAAAGCAGTAAAAATAAATAAATATTAAATAATTGGTAATGAAGTGACTTTATAACGTGACTATTCTGTTGTTAAGTGCTAGGCAGGGCTTATTCCCTATCTTATTTTATTACATTTCTGCCTTAAATTTAATTTATAATAGTAAAACAGTTTTACTATCATACCTAAGAAAGAAAATTACATAGTCAAATTTATTGTAGTTGATTGTGAACATTATATATTTTAAAATGTGTACGTCTAGGTGGCAGTGATATTTTAAAAAAATAGGTTATTTATTCTGAAGATCTCAACGTGAGATTATTGTTCAAATCTCGATAGAAAATATAATATATTTTCTAGTCATAATGTTGTTGGATAGTAGCTCATTAAAATTTAAAATACAGTTTCCTAACGCTATGGATAAGGTCAAATGGACAGAAATAAAATCAGCGAAAGAATTGAATTCTATATTGCCATTTTTTTATACTGTAACTTATTTCGTTAAGAGTTTGTATGTATATATTCTTGAAATACGTTGTTGGGTGAACTTGTGTACATTGCCTCCAAAAATGCCGGTCACGTTTTATATCCATTGCTCACTTCTTCGCAATATTTCCCACTCTCTCAACCCTTTTTTTAAAACCCTACTGCCATTCCAAACCACCTTGTGGAGGTAAGCTTCTTTTTTTTTTTTTAATTTAAAAAAAAGCATATTTTCCAAATGAATTCGCTCTGCTTTGGTAATCTTCCCTCTCGTGGCTCACTGTCTCCCTACACACGAACTAGAATTTAAATGAGGTCTTACCTTAGACAAATCCGTCCATGAATATGTTGAAGGGATGGAGTGAGTTAAAATGAGTGGTTTTCAACCTGTGTGTGACGGCCACATACAATTAAGTTTTAGTGTATAATTCGAAAGGGTAGTAAAACACGGTGCTAAGAAACAAAGTGTACCAATAAAGTTTTATCCATGTGTAAACGTTGAATTCCTGCATATTAATATTTCCAACTCTTGCGAACATCAAAGAAAGAGAAGAAAAACTTTATGAGCTGAACATGAAATTAGAGTCACCATGTCGTAATATTAACATTAAAAAATAAAAGTCTCAATTCTCACATTAAAATACTAATTACTATAAAATACTATTATTATAAAATCACTTTTGCAGTTTAAATCATAACTAACAAAGTTTACTGTTTTACTATTACTTTAAGAATAAAAACACATCAATAATAATAATATACTCTAAAATGCCTTTATTTAATGTTATTTTTTTTTAAATGTTATTTTACTTTTTCTTGGCCCATCAGATAAAGAAGTATTATAATCGTCAAAAAACACATTAAACACGATATTTTGATAAATGTCAACGTTTCATGACACCTTGAAACCGAAAAAGAGGTTTTAGCAAGGCCATCTGTCTGTCTGTCTGTCTACTTGCATCTCGGCATAGCGACTAAACCATTTGACCGATAACGTTAAAACTTGTTATCTAGGGTTTATATAAGGTTCCCTCAAGGAATTTTTGGAAATAGATATCTAACCCTACATTTAAGGGTAGTTTTCTGAAGGCCAAAAAAGAGCAAATTTTTTTTTCTAGAAATCTGTTGTAACGATTCTAATTAAATTTAGCATCTAGGCACTGTTTAACATTACAAATACTATGGTGATTTCAATTTTCCTATGAAAATAAATAACTTTAAGGGTACTTTACATTAGAATAAATCTCCAGTTTTTATAATTTACGCGCAACAATTTGAAATACGAAATAAATTATCATCGTAAAGTTGTAGCACCATTAAAAATTAAAATATTTTAATTTAGAATATATATTTTTATAAAACCAATAATTTATAAGCTATAAGCGAACTTTTTTTTTAAATGATCACTTTGAAATATGAAATTTATTGTTATGCTCTTTTGTGGACAGAGATGTTCCTCTTTTCTCAATGTTTCTGTAACGGCTTATAGTATTTAACTTGTGCTATTTGGTGGAAAGTTTTTGCAAAAATGTACATTATTTTGTTTAAATGTTTGTAGGCGAGAGGAAAGGCGAAGTGTTGCAACCCCAGATACGCATTGGTCAAGGTCATTATAACTTATCTAGCTTGACCTGTTGTTTTCACGAAGAAGGTCCTGGGCTTCATAAGTTGGTATATATGTTGATCCTTTGGAGGAAGAATTATTTAAACACTATATTTTTGGAGTACGAACAAATGTTAGTTTTCAAATTAATAATTTATAGATACATATAAATGTATATTGATTCACCATTTAAAGATTAATATTTACAAAGCTTACACAGAAAACATTGGACTAAAAAACTAGTCCATATAATCATGGGGATTCGGCGCGGGATTAGCGTACCCACAAAATAATCCACTGCCTTTTATCCCCCCAAATTTGTCTAAAGTGTGCCGCAAACACACAAAGGTTGAAAAGCGTGAAACGTAAAGATTACCGTTATGCAGTAAACATCACCATCGGGTGGATAGAAACTAAATTCAGGGAAATCATCGCTCATATACGGTAGTTGTATTTATCACACGTCCATAACAGACTCGGCCTTAAAATAAGAGTAACCAATGACTATGCACTGGAAGAATCCTGAATAACTAAATAGTAGGTCATTGCCTCAACCAAACAAGGATCCGTGGTCCTATTTATTTGTCCAGGTGTAATTTTGAAACTAAATTTATTGATTACCACTATAGGTAGAATATTCTCCAAACTATTATCCATGATTTGTTTTTTCACACCGTGTATTACTACCCATTCGAGCTATACGTATATGTAATATCTACTAAAATATGTTAGGTATAAAAAAATTGAAGAAGTTTACCCGCATTTTCGGGAAGGAGAGTAACAAATACTAAGGAAAAACCATCCTCAGAACACCCAATCGGGACTCAATCCCCAAAATTCCCTTAATCAGTAGTCCAGTCTATTACTTGAGAGACGGCTTAGACAATGTGGACACCGAAGGGGGTTCGAATCCATGTTAAATATTTACGTGGATTGTCAAAATTGAACATTTCTGGAAGCCAAAGTTAGGGTGTACGGGGTTCATGAAGTAGGATTTAGGATCTTACCAACATTAAATATATCAAAAACTTAACAAAAATTTCCACAGCTATTTTCTATAAAATGGTACTCTTGTATTTCAATCGTCTTCGGCTAATGTAAACTTAATTGGCTATATTTTAAATTCCTATAAATTAGGCACCTTATGATAATTAACTTTTATGGTTACAGAATATAAAGACCGTTGTCAAAAACCATTTAAGGACTATAGAAGACAGACGTGCATGGAGCTAGGTATTGTGTAGTATTTTTTTTAAAATCGGGTGCTAAGAAATTGTCAGTAAAATTTGAAAATTAGATTTTTAATAATTATCACAGAACTTTCTATATAACTTTATTAAAAGAGTAACACAAAATATTAATGGAAAAGCGAAAATATATTAAGTTTAATTTATTTGAAAACATTAATTTTGTTCACTGACAAATTATGTTTATAATTTCAATAGAAAGAGTGAGCCTAGGTCGCTACCAGTTGACAAAATATAACCACCAACTTTTCTTTACAACTCTTCGCTAAGTACCCCGAAAGAAACAGTGTGACGTCATAGCTCGGTTGGAGCCCTCCAAACACTAATTAAGCTCAAACTCTTGCTGAGAGCTTAATCATAGCTGCACTTAATGACCTTCCGCCAAGCTTGCCTCCACGTTGATAACCAAGCAATGTGTTTCTTTATGGTTCAGTTGGGGGTTTAAATATAAACGTATTGAGCATGTCGTGTGACGTAATTACATTTCCCAAGTAAATGAGGTTTTGTCTGAGACGTAATTAAATTACAGTAATACGTAGGGCCAAAATTAACTTAGCTGCTCGAATTTATAGAGCACCGCGTCCATATGATATGTAGGCCTAAATGTGTTATATTTACGGTGTAGTTAGTACAATACTTGCGTTCATAAATCTGAACCAAAAGGTTTTAGTCCGATGCATGAATGGATGCACTGGGAGCATTATTTCCACACGTTGTGACTTAACGCTCTCCTTTTAGGTGAGTGAACATTTAGGCTCTGCCTTTCTAATCCTATCCTCTTTTAGTGAAACCCAAAGTTTTAACAACCACTATGGTACTATCCATTTACATATACAAAGTCTGAATGTGGAACGACCCTAAGATGGAATTAACCTTGCATAGATGAAAGGCTCAATGTGGCATGACATCCAGATGGCATTATCCCTCCATATCTAAAGTATGAAGTTGATATAACCACCAGATGACATTATCCCTCCATATCAAAGTATGAAGTTGATATAACCACCAGATGACATTATCTCTTCATATCAAAGTCTGAAGATGGCATCGTCATCATCCCTATATCCCCGCACGCGTATTACTGATGCTGCAAATTAGTAATTGTGTTTTCGTGGCTACATGAACCATTATGTTCAAGGCAAACTTACGAAGTGATAATCTGAAACATATATTTAAAATTACCATAATTTATTTCCAATACAGTACTTTTATTCTATTACTAGCTATCTGGTGTACCCGTTTTTGCACGGGGAATCTAAAAAATAGATTTTTTTATTTTTAGTATATAAAATTAACCCGAGGTTTAAGTAAACAAATCTTATATTATGTTTAAATTTTAATCCTTTATTAGTTTAAATTATGTTACAAAACGTGTTAAAATAAAGATTTAATCTGAACATGTGTTAAAAGATGAAAATTCTTTTGTAACTTAATTTCTAATTTCTAAATAAACAATATTTAAACTTTTGCCTGTTGGTGCTAATGAAAACAACAAAGAAGAGAGGCACAGCATAAAGGATTGGTTGCGAAGAAGTTCAAACAATTGACTGTTACATAGTAATAGTTTACAGTTTAGGAAAGGAGTTATTCATGTTCAACGTTTATGTTATAATTAAATCCGTTATTTTGAATCCACCATGTAAAATTTAGGATTTGGCCTTTTATAGAGAACTTTATTGATTTTAGGACCTCGCAGAACTACAATTTTTAGACGATTTCTGTGGTGTTTCTTTAGTGTTGAGTAACTCATGTGGACAGACAAGTATCAAACCTATATCGAACTAGGGTGTTCAACATCCGACTGCAGTCGGCATTCTTTATAATATCATCTCTTTGTTTACAATAGCTAACCATGACAATCCAAAACCAAATATCTCAACAAATACATTTTAGAAACTATATTTGGAACGAACATCAATCAGCTGAGAGCACAAACAAACGCAATTCGTAGAAAACGCAATATTTGCCTAAGTGAGATCATAAGATACGAAAAAATAAATTGTATACATTGCTACAAAACAAATGGGGTAAAAGAGCATCATAGTTCAACAAAGAGCATGTAGTAAATGAAATAATATGCTGTTTAAGAGACAGTTTGGCCCTTTAAATTACCTGCATAGTTTACATTTTTGCTAGGGGTGGGTCAAAGCTTACCGGTAGTTAGTTTGTCTCGCCATTTGTTAGCATATTTAATTATATTTCTTTCAGTTTTCCTAATTTTTAAAAATCTATTGTATTTCAAAATTATCTATGCTTGATTTTTAGCTGTTGCCCTGAGGCCAGTTCATGAGTACTACAGTATTTTAAGCATTCTATTGCTCTGCCTAGTTTATGCCTTTTTTTACACCTGTTCTTTGTAATTTTGGACTGAAATTTTGACCTTCTAATTTATCTGTGATACACTATTTACTACTCCAAATGTTTTAAACTTAAATACATTTTCCAAATTAATTGTACATTCCTCGTGTTTTTTAATTCATTCACTTAAATGTTTAAGATTCTACATTCTATTCACAGTTAACAATATTTTTTTTACCAAACGAATTATTAGAAAAAGTTTTTTTTTCTTCTTGTCAACCACGTACATTAATGTAAAGTCATTAGGCTTATTTGCTCCTAACTGTTTCTTTAAAGTTCTTTTTTGCAGTTTTAATGAAGAAGACAGAGTTGTTTTTTTATAAATAATTTACCTTATTCATTTTAGTTAATCATTTTCCCTCATCACCTTATTTAATGTGTCACAACACATACTAAAACACAGATAGATGAACAAAAAAACAAAGTATAGACCACCTTTATGGCCCACTGAGACTGGCCCATTCAGTACTGTTAAATCACAAGTGGAATGTTGGGGTGTATTGAAGTTGAGAGTCATCTCACACTGGGCGCGCGCTTCTCTGAGAGGGCCGGTCAGACTTGGCCTTACTCAGCTTCTAAATTAAGTCACTAGAGCACTGGTACAGTACTCGCATGACGTTTGGATCTAGGCATGAATAATCTTGACTATAATTCTGTATAACGAATCCAATAATTCACTGCGTGTAGAGAATGATAATTCACTTTTGTTTTTTCGAAATATTTTATAAAAGAAAAAAAAATAGTATAATAACATTTCTTGAAAAAATTTTGTTTGGGATTGGCCCTGACAATTTCAATTTTGTACTGCAAAAAAAGTTTTTTTTAATGGTTTGTGAAATATCGAGCCCTCTATTTCTTGGATCCAATTTTTCATTATTTTATGATTATTTCGGGTGTTCTTTATACATAATTTCAAATATCTAAATTTTGAACTACACCTAGAAGTGTTCCTTGTATTAATTTTTGAGATTCTAGCATCCGGTCCCCTCATATTTTCCAGATCCTAGTAGTACAATTAAATTACTATTTTTCTAATTAACTGATGTATTGAGTTTGGCAGTAGTAATGCAATAGAATTTCAAAATTATTTTAAATTTTTAATATCTACTAGTTGTTATTTCTGACCTTTACGAGACAATTTAATCCCATCAAAGTTATTTTGAGCTTAGGTAAAACTTTGTTGACGATTGTTACCAGATATAGTTTTCCATGGTTTAGATTAATGGAACAAAGCTTTGAATTATTCTGGAATTTATTTTTAAATAAATATCTAAGACTTCATCTAAGCGTCTGAAAACTTTCAGGGTGAAACATATGTTCATCCTCACCAAAAATATTTAGAATTGTTTACTTTTTACGGTAAAGTGAATCTAAGATATCTCTAAATTGAGCTAAAAGCCAACCAGTGTGCATTCCTATTGAGTTAAATTCAATATTTTGGCTGTAAATAAGAAACTATTCTTCAATCGATATTCTAGAAGGAATCATCATTTACATTTTTATTTTTCTGTTGAAATCTAATTTATACTTTTACATAAATTTAGCTACACAATAAATCATTATAAACTATGAAAAACTTAGAAATATCTACTAAATTTACTATAGACTAGTATTTTAATATTCTACAGACAATCCATATTTTACTTAAAGAGCATAAGTCACCTAATAAACATTGTAAGTTATGCTACACTGTTCAAACAATATTTATCTTTAGACTCATATGGCCTTAAAAAATAATAAATTGTAACTTTGAATTTAATTCTTCTGTATTATATATATGGCACATGGCTGAAAGAGACATGGCCACCGCAAGAGGGGAGGGAGGGGTGCGAGCGGGGCGATTGCCCCGAGCGCCTCACGTGAACAAGGGGGTGCTGATAGGCACCCCTCGTACCCATTTGTGTTAGTAAATCCTTTTAAAAGTGTAATAATAATAATATTTAGCACCGCGTCTTACTACCCGTTCGGGTTATACGCTTTAAGTACTAATTACTCTAATGGATTAGGAATTGGGAAGGTTGAATTAGAGGAAGTGAACCCGCATTTGCGTGGAAGGAGAGTGGAAAACCATTTAGGATAAACCACCCCCAGTTCACTCGACCAAGATTCGAACCTCTATCTCCCCGTCCTCAGCAGTAGAGCTCAACACGACAAGCGCGTTAGCCAACTACGCCACCGAGGCGGGTTTTAAAAGTGTAAAAATTGAATATGTTATAAGGGCATTAGATCAAATTCCAACGAATAATGTTGCCAAATTTTTAAAATACATCTTGTAAACATTGAAAATAAAATTGTAGTATGTGTTGTGCTATAAAACATCAGTGTGATTAAATCGGTAAAGTGAATAAAGCAACCGTTGTAAGCCGGTGGCACCGCTACGACATGAATTCGTTCAGCTGACAGCCCGTGAGTCACAGGAATCATGCTGAACCTTTTCCTTCTCTCCACTGTCCAGTATCTTCTAATAAGTTGGCTGACAGAGTGAATAGACAGACATTTAGACTATAAATCAATAAATATTTTGACTGTATTAATTATGATTTATCAAAGTGAATTGTGAATTACTATGTAGTAATATTCTGAACGTCTCCCAACTACACCAACAATTTATGATGTGTTACTTTCGATTTTTCAAATTGTGTGAATAAAATACCGTATTTATACTCAAATATATTTATTTAACCCAGTTATTCAATAATAAAAAATTGGTGTCAGGTGAGAGGTATGTGCTATGAATTAATTATGATTATTTGAGCTAAAAACATGATTAAAAAGTGCGAAACATAACCTTTGGATGATATAAAAAGTGTTATTGATTGGTGACACACTGCACAGTAAAGGTTGCACCGCTTGTTATTTTCTCCATAACAATAACCCTTAGAATTATGGTGTGAATACGAGATGGTGAAAGTGAGGGTATTGAGGGGGGTGGGGGTGGTTAGCTTCTTTCAAGGCTGTCCGGGACGCTGAATTCTCACGCGATGGCACTGGAAAGACTTATATTTATTATTATTATTTTCTCAGTTGTAATCTTAGTGATGTATTCACCCGGACGTCCATAAGTAGGATTGTGATGTAGAAACATTTGACATAACGACAGTAACCAACAGAAAGTTGCAACGATTGTGGTGTTTTTTTTATTGTATAGTTTCACCTAGTACACTTAGTGTATTGATTAGTTTTATTTATATTGTTCCATGTTGTATTCCATGTATTTTCTCCAGCTCTTGTTGGGATTCCAATCATACCATTTTGTAAGTGGTGTCATTTTTTTTTTTAAAATGATACAACGTTATCCAGAAACTGTTCCCAAGCAAACCTGGTGTTCTCGAGTTTTAAGAGTCATCGTGCTACCTCAGAGCTAGCCAAGGAATTTTTTTTAAGTGTAATCCCTAGGAATGGCGCCCACCAAATCTAGTTTGAACCCCATATAAATCAATTTTACTATATATTATATTATATATGTAATTTTAAGAGTTATCGTCATTTACCAGTTTTTATGTTTTATTAGAATGCAAAAATAAATAATAATAGAAGCTCACCCTTAGGTTTCTTTGATTACGCAGACCTATTCCATGTTTCATCCTGCCATTTTTCTTGGTTTTGGAGATACTCTTGGCAGTTGTCACGCAATCTCAGGTGTAAAGCTAAAAATAATATTCTAGGCCTTACACCTGAGATTGCATGATTATATTATACAATTTGTAAGTTAATTTGTTTTTTGCCTGTTTCACAGTTTCAAGTTTCCTTGATTACATAATGATAAATGTTTGTAAGAAGTTTAAACATTATTTTAAATATGTTTTGAAATTAAATAGTACAAAATATCTTAGGTGAAAATATATAAAGGCCTACGTATTATTTGGATTAAAAAAACTATCAAGTGTTTTCTGCTGTGTTTTTTTAATTTGTGATCGTTGTATTGCCATGTAACCAACCACGCATCGTTCATTCCATGTAAACGAATGTTCACCCGTCGTATCTCTACCTAGAACTGAGAGCGGAGGACAAATACTAGCGTGTGGAATATAATTGGATGTCACCGTACAATGTCGTCACACCCTTTCCGTATAATAGAGAAGGGCAACCTTATCTTTATAATTACTCACATCCACCCTCCAAGTTGTGATAGTTATATCTACTTAATGCTACTGTGGCTTGTGTTAATGTAGATCCGCGACGATATACGGTTAAAGCTTGATTAACGAGTTCACCGAAACTAGAGAGCAGAATCTACTTGGGTGGCACAGAGATTCACTCGCTAGTATTATTATTAGCACCGGGTCCTACTACCCGTTCGGGTTATACGCACTTACGCTAATATGTAATGGTAGGGTAATTGTGAGATTAAATGGAGGACCTACAGTTTAACGTGGGATCCGAACCACGGTGGAGGCCTGGCACTCCACATATTCACAAACTGTAATTAATACACATCTTGTTAAAGGTGAAGGAAGGGTTTGGCAATCGGGTAAATCTGTGCTGGGACCTAGGATTGAATCCTGAAACCCCCGCACAGAAGTCTGACACTTTACAGCTAGACCACCAGGTCACCGCACACACACACACACACACACACACACACACACACACTAATAAAAACGTATTTTTTAGGGGGGTGCGAAGGTCACTTTTAAATGTGAAGTTAAGTCAAAGATAATCTTGAAACATTCGAAAGCAAAGTTGAAGCCGAAGCCAAATAAAGTATAAGTTTTTTGTTGTTGTCACAAACACTATTTTACAATTTTAATTTTCCATTAAGTTTATCTATGTAAAGATAAAGTTTTAAAGATATAGCAAAGCACACTATATTATTTGATGTTGAGGTATATTTTAATTCATTCGTGCTCACATTATATATATATAAGTGGCGTCGCGCTTGAAGGGGTTGGGGGGGGGGAGGGGTGTCACTCGCCACATCCTCCATCCCATCCACCCTGCCCCCCGCCCTTCCCTCTCCAAGTTGGGAAAAAACTTGAAGGCTAGGTATTTTGTGGAGAGTCAAGATCTTCATAGTTTATATCTTTACTGTTTCCAGCTTGTGGCCTGGGTCAGTTTTTTTTTTATTAAACCCTCAATTCACCAATGATATTTTTTTCAGCAATGCTGGGAATTAAACTCGAGACTCTTAACTCAGTAGACAGACATGCTACCGATTGGGGTAAGATGTCGGATTGATATTTTAATTTGTAAAACTATATAATCATTATTCTAAACTACAGTACTTTCGATTATGAAAGTTCTTTACCACAGATGTGTACCGAGCAAAAATATCAATTTATCGACTGTCAATCCCTACTCTTCAAAAGCCCCATAACTAGGCCTAACGTCTTTAGTGGCCACAATGTCTAAGGCATCACTCTCGCAATAGACTAGGCTGCTGATGACTGGGAGATTGGGGTTCAAATCTCACTCAAGTGTACTGAGGGTGTTTATTTATAAATGGTTTTACAATTACCCTAAAAAAAATACAGATGCACTTCCAATAAATTCAACCTTTCTCATCCCTAACTATTAAACGTAATCAGTAAATATGCGTACAACCTGAACAGGTAGTAAGAAGCAGTGTTAAATAAAATAAAAATATCCATAACTCATCAAACATTGATAGGAGATATCTTCATTAATAGATTGTATGGAAAGTTTTGTAAATCAAGTTGGCTAGAAGCGCCGTTGTCACTGCGTACTAGTTTTAAGGCTATCACTACTACTACTACTACTAGATACTAGTAGCCCTAAGAAGGTTAGGTAATGTTTTAAGTTGATCACTTGATAAAGCTTGGAGTTTTTATGAGCCGAAACTTGTTAATTTTCCTACACGTAAAGATGGTGAACGTCAAAATAATTAACACTTGTAACTTGAAATATCTACCAATAAAATATAACTTTAAAAATACAGTTGCGTAAAGCCTCGATTCAAAGATCCATTATCGCCTCAAATTTCACATTCTTCCCGGGGGAGAAGCCTCTGGCCTCCCTATTAACTGGGAGGAATTTTATACCCTCAGAATCCCCGGAGTTCTCAACTTTGCCCCTGTCACCTGGTCACCCGGAAATTTTTATAATTTCAGAAAGCCTAGAGTTGGGAAATTCCCTGTCTCACCCCCCTCCAAAATATATTTCGTGCAACAACCCTGTGTATAATTTGTTTTAATCACTAGTCTGGGTTAAAATACGGTTTAGTAGCTTTTTTTAAAAAAATTATTGTGTGTTAAAATATGTAATATTTAGTAATATATTTCTGTTCATAGTATATTTCATATCTGTTCAAAGTATATTGAAGCTTTCTCCTTCCTTTAAAATGTTTCAAAGATGTGAATGTTATTGTGGATGTAGAAGTCAAAGCGAAGGAGACCTGACCTTCTAATTTGGATTTGTCATTTCTAAACTTCGCACACATTAAAGGTTGATAATATTATACCCAGCCTTCTGCGGATGCCATTTGATGAAAAGATTATCTTTTGTGCTCCGCTTTATATAGAATGTACCCCCATTTTAGTCCATGGAGAGAGTACAATCATTTAGGAAAATAAACTACCCACATTACGCTTGACAAGGATTTTAACCCCAACCACTCTGTTATAGACAAAATAGACTGTTGATGCCTGAGCGCCTCGGTGTGAGTTTTACCTTTATGTAACTAGCAGAGGTTCTTGGCATTGCCCGGGGTAACAGCGCAATACATTTCGTGGGTACACCGGGTAATACTTTGCTTCAAACAGAAATAAAAAATATATATATTTATTCTACTGCTTTAGGTTTTAAATTAATTTTTAAAAATGTAATCAATATTCTGGCCTTGGAAGTACACATGTTCATGCATAGGGTGTACTAATAATTAAATTTTAGTCTTCTGCGTGCGGTATATATCAAGCAATGCTCATGACAGACATACACATCCTTCATATGTCTTCATATAACAGATTAATATTCATTAGATTGCCCGCTACTAAATTATTTAGTGACATTAGGAAAAAAAATAACTCTCTGCCTTGAGTATAACGAGGCAAATACTTCTTACATGAACAATCACAACCAAATCTTGTGTTTTATTTTCACATATATTAACATAATTTATCATCAATCTTTCGATTGGTTTGCTGCAGTTCCCCAATTATTCTTCCTCTCCTGAGAGGACAGGTAGAGAAAGTATTGTGATCGTCAAAAATATTGGACTTGACATTTTGATGAATGTTGACGTTTCATGACCCCATGAATCCAAAAAAGTGTTCTTTTAATTTCCGTCTGTCTGTCTGTCTGTACCTCCAACTAGAGCCTTAACTATTTTACCGTTCGGACTAAAACTTGGTATTTAGGGTTTTCATAAGGTTGGCCAAAGGGGTTTTTGGAATTGGATATCAAACCCTAAAATTTAAAGTAAGTAAAGTAAGTAAAGAATTAAAGTAATAAACAAGTAAGTCTCTCAAAAAGTGTATGTTCTCTTTCCTTCAAACTCTTAGGGGAAATGTGTACACAACAATTATTTATCTCTATCATTTTAGACTCAATAATCAATATTTAACCATTTTATTGGTCAAAATTTAGAAATGATTAATTTAATAGCAATGTTATAACCATAATATGTGCAACCCCTAAGAAAATGTTGAAAATGTTAACCGGATGTCGACATTTTAATACGACCCTTGGGGACCCAATATCAATATTTTTACTATCTCTCTACCTTACAGGTAGAGCAAGTATTGTGATCGTCAAAAATATATAAATCAAGTTTTTTATGAATGTCAACATTCCATGATCCCCCTAATTCGAAAGAGTTGTTTTCGCAATGCCGTCTGTCTGTCTGTCTGTCCATTTTTCTGTCAATCTCTACCTCGGGATAGAGCCTAAACAATTTTACCGATTGGGCTAAATTTGGTATCCAGGGTTTTCATAGGGTTGCCCCGAGGGGTTTTCGGAATAAGTTATCTAACCCTAAAATTGAGGGTAGTTTATTGAAGGGCAGAAAGAGGAAAAATAAATTTTCTCAAAATTCGCTTTAACGATTTTTATTAAATTTTATATCTGGATATTGTTTATCATAATTAACAAAATGGAAATTCTCATTTTCTCGTGAAAATGACTTTGAGGGTACTTTACTTGAGGTAAATTTTCTACTATGAAAATTAATTTGATTCTTAAGCTCTTTGGCGGATAAAGATAATTCTATTTTCTTAATTCTTTTGAAACAATGTTCCCATATCTTAATGCCATAGAGTAAGTAAGTGTATATTATTTCATTTAGGGTCTTTGGTGAAGTGTGTCTACAAAAATGTATATACTTATTATTTGGTTTCACAAATCTTACGAGTTTTTATTATTCAAGTAAGAAAATTAGATTTATTGTTATGCTCTTTGGTGCTCAACGATGTTCTTATTTTCTTAATGTTTCTGTGGAGGTGAATGCTATTTGATTTATGCTTTTTGGTATAATGTAATGATGTTTTTTTTTACTATTTCTCGAACCATTGGAGAGATAAGTATTGTTATTGTTTAAAAAAATGTAACGTTACCCACTGAAACATAAAAGTGTTTATCTCAATGTCGTATTTCTGTCTATTTGTTTATTTTATTTTAAAGATTAGGCAAGGAAAGTTGTAGTACTAACAGAAATAAAAATATTTAATTTGGGGTATATTTTTATAAAACCATTAGTTTATTGGGGTGACCTGGTGGTCTAGGGGTAAGGTGTCAGACCTCCGTGTTGGGGGTCCGGGGCTTAATTCTCGGTCCTGGCACAGATTTATCTGATTGCCAAACCCTTCCTTCACCTCTGACAAGTCGTATATTAATCACAACTTGTGAATGTGGGGAATGCCAGGCCTCCACCGTGGTTCGGATCCCATGTTAAAATGTAGGTCCTCCATTTCATCTCTCAATCACCCTACCATTACACATTAGCGTAAGAGCGTATAACCCGAATGGGTAGTAAGACGCGGTGCTAATAATAATAATAATAATAATAATAAATAGTGTATTATCTATAAGCGTGTGTGTGTGTGTGTGTGTGTACACAGATAAATATAGTATAAAATAGTATATATTATAGGGCACACTGACATATAAAACTAATTTCTCTATATTAAGAATCAAATAGCCAAATATATTATTTATGCTTTTAGTGAGGATTACTCCATCTATATTTCATATTCTGAAAATTGAAAAATGACACCAAGACATGGGAATCGAACCTGGTATCTTTGGCTTAGTACAACAGTGCTCTCACCATTGATCTATCTAGGAATCGTCGCACTTATAGCTCTGTGGTTTGAGCATTGGCGTACTAAGCCAAAGGTCCCGGGTTGGATTCCCGTGTTCAGGTGTTATTTTTAAATTTTCATAATATTTATATATATTGTTACCCGCCTCTGTAACGTAGTTGTCTAACACGTTAGCTGCATACTGGTCTTGACTGACGAGGAAGGGGAGATCAAGATTCGAATCTCGGTCGGGTGAATTGAGGTGGTTTTTCCTAAATGGTTTTCCACTCTACACGCAAATACTGTTTCACTTCCTCTAAATTAAATATTCCCAATTCCTAATTTACTAGCGTAATTTGTACTTGAGCGTATACACCGAACGGGTAGTATGACGCGGTGCTAAATAAAAAATTAATTTTAAAATGTCAATGCACTTTAGTGGAGATATTCCTATTTTCTCGATGTTTTTATGACAGAGTATACTATTACATTCATGCTATTTGGTGGATTGTTTTGTCAACAATACATATAATTTTTTCGTCTCACGAATATTAAGAAGATTTTCTAAATATCTCTTTGGTTAATAGTTCACTTCGGGGTAAAAAAAAAGAAATATATATAATTTCTTGAAATAGGTTTTGATTAAATCTCATATTCAAGCCCTGTTTAACATTACAAAGTGGCGGATCTCATATTTCCTTGAAAATAACAAAGATGTAAGACTATTAAAGATTTAAAAAAATTACTCTGAAAATATATTTTATTAATTTCAATATACCTTATTAGTTGTAAACGAAAATAAATTTCAAATATATTTCTATAGGGGCCTACATACGTCTATTATTTCATGTAGGCTCTTTGGTTTTAAGTAAAATATTTTTTGAATATAATTTGTCTATGGATGTAATGTTGGATACTTCAAACTAATTATATCTATGTATGTATCTGCTATTAATGTTGATGTATTCTCTTTGTTGAAATGTGATATTCTCTTTTTTCTTATTATGTTTATATAACAATAATTATTGTTTCGTTTCACTTCTCTTACGATTGATCTAAGAGAGATAGCGTATGATTTGACTTGATGTTCAAAGAAGGCTATTATAACTAATTTATAAAATTGTCACTTTCGTCTAACTTAGGTTGGTTGAAGAAAATGTATTCATTAATAATTTTACTATTGAGTTTCTTTTTATTATTTCGTTTCATTCTTCTTTTGATTGCTCCTACGCAAATAAAGTTTTTGTGTAGCTATCTGTATTAATAACGTTAGTTTAGTTAATTTAAATAAATTGCTTTTGGATGTCATTTTAAGAACATTCTGTTTTTAACCTATTTCATTTTGTTCCAAGACAGTGAAAACGTGTAGTTTTGCTTCGAGAGTTTAAGTGTTTCAGTTATTTCTCCATTAACTTAGGTTATTTTAGGAAAAATTAACCCTTTATTTATTTTACTAACTTATTATGTTTATTTTTTATTTTTCTAGTGGTTCTAAGGTAAATTAAAAAGTTACAGTATATAAAATGGTTGTACTCTGAGATTTTGAAAGGTGGCGGAAGGAAGGTGAAAGAAAGAGATTTTAATTATAATTGTAGCGTGAAAAGAGAAAATCAATTTTGTGAACTTGATAAGGTAGTTATGGGTACAATTTGTCAAAACAACCCTGTGTTTGATGATTCAGTGCGCAACACAGTGCACCAGCAACTGCATTGTGGCTCTCTTCGCTGTCTATCTTACCCCTCGTTCATCTTTCTAATACACCAACATAGATTAAATTATGTTTAAAGGCAACAAGGTTCACATTTCCTACCTATATAACTTCCGTTCAAAATTTGGTTCCTCGTCTCCAGTGTATCTTGCCGCCACCGAAGTCGTGACTTCCATTTCTCTTTATAAATCCTTGTTCCACGTGTCTTGTGAGCTTTATCCATTCCAAAGTATCTTTGTGTAGTCCTTCTCTGATGAAATAATCAGGTTTTTCGTTTCCTACGATAATGGTGTTTTGATTGCTAACAACCTAGCAATTTCCTTAATCAAAGAGGACTCGAAATATTGGGTGTTCGATTCTCACAGCAGAGGTAGCTTAGAGGCAGTGCCTAATGGAGTTTCTGTCACTTGTTCTTTCACATCTGCCAATGACCTTGTAAACAAACTCAACCACATTCTGCAAATTTGTTCTACTACACTATTTTATATTGTTGCTATAAGAGTAGATATATTTTCCGAAATGCCAAACACATAAGAAAGAATAAAACATCCCAAGTAGGACTTGTATCGGAAGGTGAGGAGTTGGAAGAAAATACCATAACTCACAATACTCCCGTTTCTGAAAGGGAAACAAAGGATTTATTTTTAGATATAGTTCGCTTCAAAAGAGGAGTAGTAAGGTGACACATTTCCAGAAAATCTGAATCATTGAAGCAGCCAATGAAAAACCACCCCAAATAGTAGTAGGCCTGGAAAGTGAGGACATATAGAAGACAGTCTTATCCCTAACATTCCCGTTCCGAGCTGCCATCTTGAAATGGATACGGAGAGAACTCAAAAATCAAGAACGCTTGTTGTCAGTACGAGTCGTACATCAATTACAGGTGTGCTACCCTTTGTTGGAAGAAAACTTGAAAAGGAGAGAAAGCCAAAGAAAAAAATTATTATTAAAAGGTGCGTGAATTAGTATAGAGGAAAAGAGAAAGAAAAATACGTTAAGAAGAAAAATAACCTTAGACGAGATGAGGAATATAGGACTAGAGAGAAGGAAAGAGATGTTCAGCAGAAGAAAAAGAAGAAACCTAGGCGAGATGAGGAGTATAGGTGTAAGGAGAAAGAAATAGATGTTAAGAAGAAGAAGCTTAGATTAAATGAGTATATGGAGAAGGAAAAAGAAAGAGATGTTCGGAAGAAGGAGAAGCTTAGACTAAATGAGGAGTATAGAAAGAAGGAAAAAAATAGTTGTTTGGAAGAAGGAGCTCAGGCGAGATGAGGAACTTAGGGAAAAGGAAAAATAATGGAATGTCAAGCATCGAAGAATAAAAAGGTCCAATGCAGTTTCCCAGTATAGAGAGCAGTACAGAGACAGCCTATAAAAGCAGGACAGTAAGGAGAACAAGGTCAAACGAGGTTTTATCAAGTCTCGTTCCTTAATACCGGAATACGTTTGTTGCTCGTGAGAGGGAATGTTCTTCAAGAATTCAGTAATTAATTTAAACAAAGAAAAACTAAAATATAAATTTAATGACAGTACTTTTATACAAAAAAAAATTGTGAGAGTATAAGCAATAATAGTTATGAATGGCTATGTAACACTCGCATTCGGTACTTTATAAAGGAAGCAATTCCAAAATTAGCCGTTGTCAATGGGCTGCAGTATATCCCCGTTCCTTCTTGTTAAGTTCACTATCATCTCTAGAAGAAAAAATGGTGGCACCTTCTATAAATTGTATGCAGATTCGACCTCTCAAACCATATGCATTGAATCCCCAGTTAGGGTTAAAAGGAAGCGTGGTTAACATAACAGTTGAGGTGAACAACATGTTACTCAAGACCTTAAAATCTAAAAAAAAAAGTTTGTTTAGCTGATTTCACTGCATTAAATTATAAATTAAAAACGCACAGTGAGGATATTAATGATGATGAGGATGCTGAGTTCAATTTGAACGAGGAAAGATTAAAGTTCACGATATTAAGGTACATAAGTTATAAACTAACTCAAGATCCTAGTAATTACCATCGCAAGCAAATTTGTTTGTTCTTGGCCTTCATAAATGAAGTTGAAAAAGTAGAAAATATCAATTGTGAATTAAAATATAATCAAAATTAGGATGAGATGGAATCTAACCGTTCAAAGTACTCAGTAGTTGCAGACGATGTGTTGGACGAAGCTTTAAATGTTGCCCATAAAGAACACCGGGATTTGGATGTTAATGGAATAGAAAACTTTGAAAACGATCAGCTTCATCCAGAGCAAAGAGTTGACATTTTGGAAGAAGAGGGGCTAGAAAATATGAAGGATGCGTATAATAATAGATTTGCTTAACCCAAAAGAATTGATTATAACGAACTAAATCAAGTCCTTCAAAAGTTAAATTCTGGTCGAAGGCAAGTAGTGATGCATGTTTTACATTGTATAAGCCAATTATAATATTTTAAGCGGATGTGCAGGAGTAGGTAAATCTAGTGTGATTAATGCAATATATCATTCAGTGACTAGTTTCTATAGTAATTATCCTGTTGGTGACAAAGATTCCATTAAAGTTATTTTGTGTGCCTCTTCGGGTAAAGCTGCTTTTATTATAAATGGTATCACTCTCCACACGGCTTTTTCCCTTCCAGTAAATCAATTTGGAGGGCAGGTGCCAGACCTGTCGAGGGATATAGCCAGCACGATTCGAGAAAAATTAATACATCTTAAACTTTTGATCATAGATGAAGTGTCAATGGTAGGCATCAGGATTCTTAGCGGGGTATATGCGCTGCTGAAGCAAGTTATGGGAAGGAGTGAGTCGTTTGGAGGGGTTGGAATAATAGTTGTCGGAGATCTCAATCAGCTCCTCCCTGGGATGGACACTCTCGTATTCAAACCACTCCAAGTCAGTGATTTGAGTGTGTTATGCGATATCGATCCCCTGTGGGAAGAGTTCAGCATTTATGAACTTACACAGATTATGCGTCAACAGAATGAAACTCTCTCCATAAGCGATCTCAACAATCTAGCTGCAGGCTCCATACCTAGCAAAGATTTACAGCTCTCCAGGTCAAGGGAAGCACATGAATCGGACGTCCCGAGTGAAGCAATCAGGTTGTATTCTGAAAACGTCTTTGTAGACCAGTATAACGATGAAAAAATAGCAAACAGCCCATGTTCTGGATACATATTGAACGCAAAAGATTATTTACTAGGAAAAGTTAGTGTTTCTCTTAATAAATAGCCTTGCATTAATTTCAAAATAAAAATTATTCAGAAGTCGGTGGTCTTTCTAATAGTATCAGATTTCAAATCATCATCAAATGTAATTATGGTTTCTATTAATATTGACGTACGTGACGGACTGGTGAATGGTTCTTGTGAAGTATTGAAACACTTGACATTTAAACCCAATTCAAATGAGATCGATAGATTATGGCTTGATTTTGCAACTAACAATTCCGTATTAAAAAAGGCAAAATTATTAGTCTCCAATTATATGAAAACCAACAATTTAAACTCATCATTAGTCCCAATATTGAGGAAAGTTCATACCATAAATGTCAATGAGTCAGGTGAATCCCAGATGTTACGGCAGCAGTTTCCAGTGGTATCAGCTGAGGCTTTAACTATACACAAGAGCCAAGGGCAGACTTACAGTTTCGTTTGTTTGGATTTTAATAAATGTCAATCTGTCACTAGGAATTTGCTGTACGTGGCTCTAATTAGAGCTACAAGTCTAGCTGGACTATACATCCTGGGAAGTTTCAAAGTTCCTCCTCCTCCTAAAGATGACGATGCTGTTAAAAGTGAGCTGACTCGTCTTCATAATAAAACTTTTAATCTTTCATTTTGTAACCTAGAGCAAAAAAAGGCACAATTCTTGTGTACCATAATGTCCGATCTCTGCACAAAAATATGGCAATCATCATTGCAGATGATTGGTATTCGCGCTGTGATATCTTTATAATGCCTGAAACTGAAACAATCCCACAATACTTTCTCAAATTCCTAATTTTATGATATTTTTCAGATCTAATAGTGGTAGTGTCCGACGTCCAAGAGGATTAATATGTTTGGCAAAGAAAGACATGAAAATTCAAACATGTAAGCCCATTTCAATAGAAAAACAGGTTTTCGGAATGGATATAAGTTTCACAGGGTACAATTCCCCTCGTACACCTAACACTGAGTTTGTAACTGCTATTCAAAATTTCATCCCTTTTGACAAATCTGATGTTATACTATTAGGAGATTTTAACTATAATATTATTGGACATAAAGATTATTTTTGTTGGAATTAATGAACAGTAATAGTTTGAAACCCATTTTGAAGTCTGACGAGTCAACGACAAACAATGATACGCAGATAGATGTCATTTTCAGTAATATGACAATAACCAGATCTGGAGTGTACTAAAGTTGTTTTTCAGATCATAAACCAATTTACTGCGAATTTATAAATTAGTGTCCCGACTCTCTTATTGCTTTATTATCTAGCAATACATACATCTATATTGTTTATATTATTAAAATTAAAGGTCAAATCTTCTCTACTGTTTTCACGTTTTACTACTCCCTACTACTTTGATTTTACCTTTATACAAGCAACAAAAAATAGTAAAAAAATAGTATTCACAATAATTCATATTACACTTTCACATTCTTTCATTAGCTATTGATTCCTCAGATTTATTTTTACTTCCCTCCATTCATATTTAGTAAATACAATGTCCATAAATTGGAACATGTAAAGCAGATCCCAGTTTCCAAGCGTTCAGCAAATGGTTCAAATTTTATTTTATTAAGGTCTTGGAAATATGAAATTGTTTGAAGTGCTCTTTGGTGGACAATGATACAACTCTTTTCTCAATGTTTCTATTTCGGTGGATATTTTTTTATGGTCTTATGCGGAGTGTTGATGCAAAAATGTACATTATTCCGTTAAGAAATCTTACGAGTTTTTAGTACATGTATCTTTGTTTTAAGACAAAAATGGAGAGAAAGTCTGTGTGGTGCGCCGGACCATTTATTTAATTCGATGTATCCTTATATAATTAACTTCATCAAACTCTCATGTCTGAGTATGTATGTGGCCGAACTTATTAATCCGTCATTTTCGTGTAAATTTTCATATATTCCATTAATATTTTGTCTTTCTTGGTACATCTCTTTCAAGCCATGATATTTTTGACGCGTCGACAACGTCATATAAATGAGTTGCTAGTACACTCGGGAAAGATTCAAACCCCGAACTTCCCGTCACCGGTAATCTAGAACAATCGAAACTCACTAAATTGGCCCATCATGTAGGATATAACCCACCTAATTTTGGGATGTTAATGGGGTTAACAAAACATTTCTGAAGTCAGTATATTGCTTACTTAGAAACCTTAACTTTTAACTTACATTCATTTTCCCACTTGTAATGAAAATTAACAAAACGTGTGTTATATAAATTTATATAAGGTTTTCTAGTTTAATATCATTGTCTTCTTAATCTTGTTTACATAAATAACAATAGTTACCATCAAGATGTATAAAAATTGTTTTTTTGTTGGGCGCCCCTCCTAGGATCTAGGAGAAAAAATAATAATCAAAAAGAAAAACATTTACCTCGGCTTATTCAGACAGTGGCACAACGACTCTCAATACTCGAGACCACTGGGGAATACTTAAAATAAAACATGAGCCATTTAGATAAAAATGGATTGTTGAAATAAAATGTAATTTAGACTACAATAAAAATAAATGTATAAAATAACAATTGTTGGCACTTTTGTGGGTTTATTGTTGTTTCCCTTTTTACCACATCCCAATCCTACCTATGGAATTCCGGATAGCTATAAATCTAATTTAACAAAATATAAAATAGTATTTTTGAAACAAAAGGAAGTGAGAAAAAAAATCATACAATTAATATTTATACATAAAATAAAATGTTAATTAATTCTCTGAATTAGATAGTCTTTATAAAAATTATTACATGGATTCTGATTTTTATAGAAGAGAAAAAATATATATTTAAAGTTGAAGAGTTGGCTTGACCTCATCCATGAATTAGTCCAAATTGAAACACCAACTTCAGATATTTGTTTCAATTTAGTATTGAAAATTCTTCCACAATTTAAACGAAAATAAATAGTCTAGTTCTTGCACACACACTTAGCTTTCCAACCGTTAACTCACTTTAAAAATAATTTGAATTAGGAGATCCACAGATTTGGCTTCATGATAGGCCAACACCGAGGAAGAAGACCCAGTCTCCTTCAGAAAAGTCTTCCAAATTCAAATTTAAAAATGTTCTATTTTTACTTCCAAGTCCAAAGAGAACACTAATATATAAAAACAAAAGATAAAATGTTGGCTATGGATTAGAGATAAAAATCAAATACAATGCAAGTTTAATATAAATATTTAAATATATCCCAATGAATGTGAACAATGTTTTCATAAGAGAACTAAATGTTTATTTCTACCTGACAAAATTGAAAAGCGCGCTGGTTTTGAGTTATTTACATATTTCCTTGTTTCTTTTTTTCCCCTTATTTTACAATCACGAGACCCGCTACTCACTTGTTTGACAGATTTGAGCATGCGTTGAAATCAATCATGGCTGACGTTCATTATGAATAAGTCAACAAACCTTTTAAAAGGATTATTAATATGTTTAATAAAAGGTAAGTGTTCTCCCTTGAATCAAAATTCCTTATTTAAATTTTTTAAAACAATGTTATACGTTGTTCCTTCCGTCATTTTATTTTATGAATGGATGTAAATATTATTATTAATCAGGCCGGTGACACAGCGGCCGAACTTTGAAGTCCTTAATTTCATACAAAAATTAATTGGAAACTATTCACAAAAATTAGAAAATATAGGGAAATACAAGGTAGGGTGGCAAATTACGTCACACACTTTAGCATTAAATTTCCTTTTATCACCAAGAATTTCATTATTTAGTAAAACAAAGTATCAACGAAATCTTAATAGAATCCACCATTAACTTTGAAAATTTCGGTCATTCGTTTCTATGGCGAAAAATCTAAATTAACTTTTATTAAACGACGTACAAGGTTGTTGCGGTGATAAACTAGCTATTAAAATGTAACTCATCACTTCGTTTCTTGAATTTATTATTTCAATTGAAATGTAGGGAGAATGACTACACATAATTGTTAGTAAAAGTGTTGCAAATGAGTGAATTCATATATTAAAAAAAATTGTTCATTTTAAAGAAAACACCGAAAAATGTTCAACAATTTTTATTGTTAATCTCAATAATGTTACTTTCAAACAAAGATTGGGATGATATAATTTTAAGTCACTCTATACACAATATAGTATTGTATTGATATAAGTTATTACTTTTAAAAACAGTTCGTCATTCATATTTAATCAAAATATGTGAGGAATTAAAGCTAATCCCTTAAAGCGTGACTTTGTTTTGCGTGTTTATCGTCTTGCAATTTTATCAAGTAAATTTAGCCGTTTGTTCTACATTAGGTCTACGATTTCCGTGCTATATGATGACCAAAAAACACACCACCTGTTTATATTCTTCTTGTAAAAAGAAATTGAAAGAGAAAGTAAAGCGAGGTGAGGGATAAGGAAACCCAGTAGAGAAGAAAGATAGGGAGGAAGAATAAAACAAAACGAGGCGTGCAAACATGAAGTGTGCTTTGTTTATCAGTGTTGAAGCTAATTAATAAAAGCTGGTCTCGGCTGTTTCTAACCTTTTCACAACTGGCGCTCTCGTCATTAGTCTTTTACAAACACCTTTTGTGGCAATGATTTCTTTTCATCTACCTCATCTATCATTATCCAACATGATTCATATTTAACGAGCAGTTTCACTTTTGTTGCATCACACCAAAGAATGAAAATCCAAACGATATTCATGTTTCTGTAAAATATTTCATACATCGCGAGGCTTAGTGACTACCTTTGTCTTAACCTGTTTATGAAAATAGACAGTCGAGGATATTCACGTTTTTTACCTAATGTAGCGCACCGCATCTTACTACCCGTTCGGAATATGTGCATATTTACACTAATGACTAAGGACGTTGCCTACCTGTTACGTCACGGTCGGTCAAGATAGGATTTCCCATGTTAATGAATTTACGTTCTACTCAGCGTGTTTTAAAGATATAACGTTGAAACTAAAACCATAAATTATTAAATCATTCTACAAATAGTCTACAGTGCAAAAAAAAAATATTCAAATAGTTTTGTTACAAACGTATTTTTTATAAATAATATATGCTACAACTTAGGCTATTTGGCGTGGCCACGAAAATGGCCCGAAAGGAGCTTTCCTGACGGGATGTAGATTAAAAACGTTCGTTTAAATATATGTACATCAAAAATAGTAAACAAAAAAAAAAGGAAAATTAAAACGAAAATCAATATTTTCAAGGCACAAATAGTAAAGTGACTGTGTAAGCTCGTCAGAGGAAGAGGGAAAGGGTTATCAGCATATAGACAAGAGCCCTTTCAGGGTGAACTTTTCAATTTATTCCCTCTCTTTCTATTTCGTACATTGACGTCTAAGTGGGATAGTGCGTCAAGTTAAGATGCAACCCGCTTCGCGAAACAGCTTCGAAATATCCAAGTAGGCGAATAAATGGGCCCGTATATGCGTTTAGGTATAGTGGGACATTAAGCAGGAAAAGGATATACTTTTAGAGGAAAGATGCCCTTTTTTTAGGAGGAACAATTTAAGTAATTATGTCTTTACGCTATTATGGAAGGGTTCTCGAAATCTTAAAACAAAAAATGATTTAGCTATCTAAATAAACAACAACCATAAACTGTATATTTGCACCAAAAGCACAAAACCTCTGAACTATCGCTGTAATTTGGACAAGTTATAAAGTCGACCTAAGTGAATCTTAGACTGGGTAAGATGACTTGTACGTACATATATTTTTTTCATCACGTCTTACTATTCGTTCGACTTAAACACTAATATATCAATTACACGAATAGAGAAGGGGAAAAAAGAAATAATTTTGGTAAAAATAAACCAATATTTGTGTGGAGGAACACTGTAAAATCATCAATGAAACCAACTCTTACCACACCCGAACGGGATTAGAAACCCGCTATTATATATCCCCGTTATTGTCAGTACAGTCTATTGATAGAGCAGTGCTTTGGACCATTCAACCACCTTATACTAAGGCATTAGTAACTTGAAAGTTTACTGCCAGCACTTACAAAAGTACACCACCTATCCCTATATTTGAGCTAGTTCTATCCAGTCCATCTCATTACACACTATCCCTTTCAGGTTATCCTCCCATCTGAGTCTAGGTCTTCCCAATGGTCTCTTCTTATTGGGTTTGCCAGGTCATACTCTGAACACGGTTCTAGATTCTCCCATTCTCGTTGCATGTTCTTCCCGCCATAACACACGATACTTGTTTACTCTCACAATGTATTGGGATGAGTAGAGTTTATGTAAATCATTATTATGTAACCCTCTACATTCTCCAGGAGTTTCATCTCTTTTTGGACCAAATATCTTCCTATCTTAAGCTGTAAATGTAAATTTTATGAATTAAAATTATTTAATTACAAAGTTACAACATTTTAAGGGAGACATAACTGTTACGGAATTTTTACTATATATTTGGCTTGTTGAGAACAGCTATATATTATTTGAATTAAACGTATATTTTAATGTGAATTTCATAAATATTGCATTTTGGAAGAAAAAAAACACCTCAATACACCCGACCAAGTTTCGAGCCTTAATCTACCGAAAACAACAGTCTAGTGTACTGTGAGAATAGCGCGTTAGACCATGTGGTCACCGAATCAGATAAGTAAGTTAATATAAATGGCATGTGCGTAAAGGTATTAAGATCACAAATTGGTAAACTTGTTAAAATCAAAAATTAGTATATAAATTAAGACCACACGTGTGTAAAGAGATTGTGTTCACAAATTAGTACAATTTTACAATTACAACTGAGTAAATAAAATAAAATCCCATGTGTGTATAGCGATTAAATTCACAAATGATAAATTGATAGGTTCATAGATGAGTCAGCTGATAAATTCCAAAATCAAAATTTTGGCATTATAAATATTTAATAATTTCACAGGAATTCTATAAGTTGCCTTAGTGTTATATTTTAGAAAAGCCTTTTAATTTAATTATAAGTTCACCTTGTTTGGTCTGCATGAACATATATTTATCCTGCCGATAACTATCCGGTGGATAAATTTAGTTCATAATACTCTTAAAATATTAAAGTGGCCGATAACGCTGGCCGATAACTTTAATCTCCCGATAGCGAGATATATCCTGTAGCCGAAAGATGATCCCTAAGATCTTTAAGATATATTGACGTGTGAGATCGTCAACTAGAGGTTGTTTTTGGTAGGTAGAACCGTGTATGGTAGTTAATAAAGTTTAATATATTCATACATCAAGTCATATTATCTGCAGCTGTCCCTTTTGAGGAGATGTGTCAATACCTATGAAATAACACGAATAATTTAAGATAAAATTAAATATTATTTCTTATTATTTTATTCCCCTCTCTTTATTTGCTCTTTAATTCTTCTATGACGACATGTTTTGGTGTTATGTGTTACACCATATGCAGGTCTTATTTTTAAACAAATCATAATAAGACCTGAAGATAGTGTAATATATAACACCGAAACATGTCGTCATAGAAGAATAAAGAGAAAACAAAGACATGGGAATAAAAAAATAAGAAATAAGATTTAATTTTATCATTTATTACTCCATACCAAATAAATATGAACACTACTAAAAACAAATAATGTAGTAAAATCGTATTAATATTTGCCGCAAATAAACGAGTTTGCATTTTTTTTAAACTATTCTTCTAGTCAAAATCAGAGTATGGTTAAAATCCATAGCAAAATTAGCCACCATGATTAGAGGCCAACTCTTTGGGCTGCCGAATAAAATAGTTGTTTTTTATGCGATTGTGTTAATATTCAATATATTTAAATTCGTATTGGGTTCGATTTCCGTATGTGGGGGATAATTTTTAAGATAAAACTTATATTATAACTTGATACAAAAATAGATCGTTATTGTATTGACCTATGCTAGACGAACTTGAACCTCTACGGCTTGTTTCTTGGTCACACCTTCCACTAAAAACACCTTTACTCTCGTGAACAGGGTGGATAGTTAGTTTGCGCGTGTTAATCAGACAATGTAGGAGACCCGGGAGGGTAAGGGGGTGGGGAGAGGGAAAGGGGGTGTTAATGCAAGCTTGAAGGCAACGCAAGGGTTCACTAAATAAAACACAGTCGACCTAATTTCCCGGTTATCCTGTGGGTATTTCGGGAAATGCGCTGCCAGTATGCGTCGGGAATAAACTAGCCTCTTTCGACCATGTTGCGGCTATTTGAAAAGTTAACGTTCCTCGAGATAAAGACAGAACTGGATTAACTATAGGCTTAAATATATTTATATATGTACAACATAATTATAAATACATACTATAAATAGCCATGTATATTAAATTATATACATAGTTACACGTATTATCATAATATGTATTAATTTATAATAATATACACGTACAAAAATATATGTGAAATAAATGGTACGACACAATCGTACAAACTTTCTTATATTATATAGTATAGCTACGAAGATAATAAAAAAAACCAACACATCATCTTGTTGATTACAATAAAAACGCTTTATATATAAATTTCAAACCAAATTGTTAAAATATATCTTACAAATTTAATGTTAGCAAAATCGTTAAGGCCATTTTCAAAATAATTTGAATCTTCAAAAATCACTCATCAGTAAATAACATTTTATCAAATTTTTATGCAAAACTAAGCATGTTTCATAAAAAAGAAGCAAAATCACAAATCAAGCATCACACCTAAGCTATATCATAACTATATTGAGTATTTCTTTACAAATATTTTCCCTTGATTCAATGTTATAACTTAACAGTAGTTTATCTATACAATAATATGTTTGTAACATCTGTTAAATTCAACTCCATTTAAAAAACAACATTACCTGGGTGACGGGTAGGTCAAAGTAGATAGAGTATTTTTTACAACTGACATTGAAAGCCAAGTCTTTAAAATTAATGGATCATGTTATTATAACAAAATGGAACAGACGAAAATCTAAGAGAAACAAAACGTTTCAATAAAAATACTTTAAATTTGTAAAAACGCAGTTATACCAATATATCAACAAATATATATTTTATACAAAGGAAAGTTTACACCTTAGATAAATATATAGAGCGACTGTCTAGATAAATAAGGGTCACGAATTCAATTCTCGGTACTACCGAAAAGTGTATCATTAATTTTATGAAATTGGGATTTTACCTTTCACAGTGATGATTTAACGCCCGAGGGACTAGATTTGTGTATTTTATAGACTTAAGTTAATCATCATTATCATCATCAACTGTTTCAAATCTGTATAGGGGTCATTTTAATAAAATACCTCTATATTCCTCTATCCTTCCACCTTTCTTCCTTCATTAATCACTTCGATTCTTCTCATATCACTTGCTCACTTTTGTTATCTACTCCCCCATCTCTTTCTTGGCCTCCCTCTCAGTCTTTTTCCTATAGACCTAACCTCCATCTTTCTCTTTGGCATCCTCTCTTCTCCCATCCTGAATACATGTCTGTACCATCTCAGTCCTGCTTCCTCTACTATCTCATGTACTCCCTGTACCCCCACTTTTTCTCGGATAACTTCATTCCTAATCTTGTTTCTCCTCGTGACAGCTAACCTGCTCTTCACAAACTTCATTCCCATGGCCTCCCCTTTCCTAGTCTCTATTACATTTAATGTGTATGTTTCTGCTGCATATTTGACAGTGGGTACGAAGTACGCCCTGTACAGCACTTCCTTACACTTCAAGGGCACTCCTCCAATCACTCTGCCCCGTGAACTATGGTAGTGGACGTCTATTAGCTGTGACTAGACTATATACATGCTAATGAGAAATTTGGTGAGATATAAATAACCATCTAGGCCTTCAAGCGCTCGAGCAGCATTCATCCTGCCAGCTCAGCGTTACTATCGCGGTATTCCAACCCTTTAATTGTTCTTAAATTAAAACCATCTATAATCAGTTTGGACGGCTGCCCGAAGCTACCTTTGTAGCTTCAAAATAACATCCAACGGCACCGGGTCGTATCCATCCCAGTGTCCTTGGTTCGTACCCTGAATGAGCTAGTCTAAGATCTGATCGCCCTGGATTCACGTGCATTAGCTTATAGCTTAACACTAGTTTTAAATATGTAAACATATTGTGTTCGGCTGCCAGCTAATTTCACGTCCCTTATCAACAATTAGACTGGGTTTTAATTAAATGAAAGCTAACATAAATTAAGGACAAATGAATAATAAAGATTTAGTTACACACATTGAATAGGGTTTGAATTCACAGAATGATTATAAATAATGGAAATTGAGTTTGAGTGACTAGTTCATCTCCAACTCTTTGACTGCGCGAGCGTTTAACACACGTTTGATCTGTATGATAATGTGGTGGAGAGCGTCCACTTCCGTTGTATAAAAAGAAATCGGCCAAGCTCGCTTTCATTGTCACTTAAAAAATTTAAAATCGGGTCGAAGAATTTTTTTACCTGTCCTGTTCTTTACTGCTACTTTTTTTTAATGTAAGGACTGTAAACACTAAAAAAACACAATGTATTGTAGAAAATAAGACCAAGTAACGTCCCATTCATTACCTCCTTCACTGTAACTCATAAATCCTGATTAAGTTACATGAAATATATGTTATGCTTCAAACATAATATTTTTATCTGTAAATTACTTCAAGCACTCAACTACGTCACCTTATGATAAGAATGTGAACCTAACTACTCGTATAAAAAAAGTGGATACCTGCTCAAATTGTGAGAGGTTGATGTTTTAAAAGTTCTAAGAAATATATTTAATGATTGTGGGGAATTCTGGTCATTTAAAACTGTTAGAACCAATTTAACGTATAGTGTTGTGGGCTTTGACCAAGAGTTAACCATGTGCATTTTGGATATTATTTTTTACATTGTTGTTTGCAATATTCTCTTATGGTAAAAAAATGCAGGTGGACTTAATTTTCAAAAAACCTTTTTATTTGTGCACCCGAAAGAAGATTAAACTCCAGGTTCTGAATCATCGTAAATTCCGTCTATTGCGAGCTTGGCGCCTTAGACCCCGTTACCACCCTTGCATAAAGTATTAAAATAAAATATCTAATAACATGACTTACAAAACAAAAATTGTTTTAAATAAATGGTACGGTGCACCGCACAGACTTTCTCCCACTTTTATCTTAAAAAAGACATTTACTAAAAGCTCGCTTGCTTTGTGAAACGAAATAATAAATCTATAATTGTTGTAGAAACAATACAACAAAGATCATAACTGAAACAACATTCACTGTTACTTACTTACTAGGTGACCTGGCGGTCTAGGGGTAAGGTGTCAGACTTCTGTGCTGGCGACCGGGGTTCAATCCTCGGTCCCGGCACAGATTTATCTGATTACCAAACCCTTCCTTCACCTCTGACAAGACATCTTGTGAATGTGGGGAATGCCAGGCCTCCACCGTGGTTCGGATTCCACGTTAAACTGTAGGTCCTCCATTTCATCTCACAATCACCCTACCATTACACATTAGCGTAAGTGCGTATAACCCGAACGGGTAGTAAGACGCGGTGCTAATAATAATAATAGTAATAATAATAATACTTACTTACTTACTCGAAGGAATTAGGAACTAGGAACACTGTTACAAAGAATTAGAAAAGATAAATATCTTTGTCCACTAAAGAGCATAAGAATCAAATTCATTTTCAAAGACCGGAATTAAAAATATATATATTTTCTCATAGCTCAAAAATTATTGGTTTTATAAAAACATATTTTGAATAAAAGATTTTAGTCTCTAACAGTACTACAACTTTACAATGATAAGTTATTTTGCATCTTAAATAATTGTCGAGAAATTTTGAAAATTGGAAAATTTCCCCTCAAAGTCATTTTCAAAAGAAAATTAAAATATCCAACTTGTTTATAATGAAAAACAGAGTCTAGATGCAAAATCTAAACAAAATTTTTGAAGCGAATTTGAGAAAATCGATTTTTTTTCTTTTTTTACCTTCAGTAATGTACCCTTAATTTTATAGTTGGATGTCTAATTCGGAAAATACCTTGGGGCAAACCTTGTGAAAGCCCCAAATACCAAAATTGAGCCCAATCGATAAAACAGTTTCGGCTCTAAGTTGAGATACAGTCAGACAGATGGCATTGCGAAAAAAACTCTTTTTGTTTCAGGGGGTCATGAAACGTTTACAGTTATCAAAATCTTGAGTTCAATTTTTTTGGCGATCACAATACTTTTTCTTAGAGGCGTAGAAAGAAAGTAAAAAGGCATATTTTGAGTGGTTTGAAGAACATTTTGGTAGAACCAAGCCTTATAATCTAGTAGAAGTAATCCCCAGAAATATATTTTAGAATCATAGAAAAATATTCAATGTCCTTTAGATTTTCAAAATTATAAAACTTTTTCAAAAATATATTTTTCTATTTGAAAAGATTCTGGAATCTATGTATTAAGGGTACCACCTACCTGGAGACACATTTCTCACATTTCAATTTATCTTTTGTTAAATAATTTTCTTAAGTTCCAAAAACACTTTAAAAAAATCCTAAATTATCTTATTATCATCTGTTGTGACCCTTTTATTAAGCCTTTTTTTGTTTTAGGAAGACGGGATATATTTATTGATAAAACTACCTTTCACCTCTCTTTTGGCATTAGCTATTTCAAAATAACTCCTCACCTATTTTATAATGCGGTATTTCTGAACGTCAGCGGTGTGTCTTTGGAGGATTTTTCTTTTGAGGCGAGAGGATACTTCGCGATGGTGTGAATACGTGGCGGCTTGTACACGTGTTCAAATCGGCGCGGCAGTGTAGAGTTGCGGTTGCGATCGTGCAACGTTTTTATTCGCCGTTTGCGTGTAACCCGAACGGGTAGTAAGACGCGGTGCTAATAATAATATTCGCCGTTTACCGCATTTTTATCGCTGATGCGTCTTTATCGCAAGTTAAAAACAATGGTGAAAACAGAAAAGGTAGTAAAAATTGTTCGAAATTATCCTATTTTGTATTATTTATCACACAGAGAATACAAAAACATAAGTAATAAAGACAAACTATGGCTTTAAATCGGAAAAGAATTAAATAAAAGTGATAGGTAGTATTGCAATGTTTTACTATAGACATCTAATTTGTTATAAACAAAACATCTGTATTGAGGTTCAAAACTTCATCGAAACACTCACTGCTCATTCTAAAATAAATATAGACGCGTATTTCATCCTCTCGAAGTTGTGGCATCAAGGTATAAAATTCTCAATGCTGGTTCCTTTCTAAGTTAATATCCTTTGTTCCTAAAAAAAATACTAACCTGGCATTTTCTTCCGCTTCTAAGGTAAGTAACAAGAGTGCCTCTTCTTCATCCGATGAATCATAGTACATTTTAGCACAAACGCTGCGACTAAAGTGACACTTCTGTGTGAATGAACTTGCGAATTTCACTGCCACTGCGAATAGTTCGCGCCGGTCTGGGGGCAGCCTTAAATGTCCTAAACTTGAGGCAACTATCTTCAACGATAGGTCTCTTTGGGAAGCTACTGGTAGCCCTTGATAGACGGTTTTGTGACCTCTGAGCTATACCAAGTGCTCACCATTGCGGGTTAAAGTTTAGTTGAATATACCTATGTTTTTACCATGTGATGTGCTTCAACACCTAGCTCAAGCTACATACATATTTCTTTGATATAATTTAATAATGAACGGACAATCCATTGAATAGTGTGTGAGGTTTGAATTTTAGTTCAAGGTGTGACGTTCCATGAAATATAATCGTTATACACAACGGCAGTCTATAGGCTCTACATTATGTTACTATCGATTATTTCTCCCACTAAACATGTGTGTAGCAGACATAGGGTGACCTATAAAAGTATGGCTAATATATGCTGTTATATGAGATAACAACTATCCTTTAACATAAAATTAGAATCCTAGACAAACACACTGAAATTAGTGTTTATTTCATTTCATATGAAACGATATAGATGTAAAATCTCGTCACTATCCGTTTTACCACACACCCTTAAATATATCTTAAATGTATTTATAAAACAAAAATATGAATATGTTTTATATTAATGCGTTTAATGCCGCAGCTTTTATCACTGCTTCCACCCCCACAATACGTCCCAAAACCCATCAGGGATATCCGCATATAATTACACTAATGGGATATAGATGAAGCAGAATTGAGAGGAAATGTACTCGAATCTGCGTGGAATGAGAGTGACAAACAATGGCGGCTCATGTATAGGCACTGCGGAACTGCAGCACCCCCTATTTCCACTTGATATTATCGATAACATTTAATATAATATGCCATTTTTTCTTTATTTCTTTCTTTATTTTGTAGTACAATATATATTCCTTAAGCTTAATGTCAGCACTTCAGTAGCCATCTCTCAGTTTATGAAAAAGATACAAAAATCTTTGTAGGTAACTGTGCGCTTCACAGTGCCAGTGACGTGGTGTTTGACTGTTGTGCGCATGCGCACATAGGATGGGGTGGAGGGAAGGCAGGACTGCCAGGTAGAGAAAGCACTGTTGATCTCGCAGTACCGGCTCTGGCATGATGGTGGAAGGATTATTTTTTTAACCAGCGTGTTGTGCTTAGAAACCGTGTACCATATTCTTGAATGTGATAAAGTGTAGAAGAGTGTAGAATAATATTATTATTCTGCTTCCAGCTATTCTATTTGATTCTTTTTTTTTCCGGTTCTTTTATTTAACAGAAAGACTAAATGCACTTGCAGTACTTTCAAAGGAAAAAAAGTTTCCTCAATTGTCATCCAGAGATCAAGGAGAAAATTATTGAACTTTTTGCGCAAATTAAAACAAGAATAATGGATTTAATTTTTAAATGACTATATCAAGCTTAACTGTAACAATTTAAGTTAAAGTAAGTAAAAGAGTTTTTTTGTTAAGATTTTATCAAGTTCCTGAATAAATTTTCTTTTTATACATGTTTTTTCCCTTTTACACAGCTTTAAAACAAAGGCTAAAAAATTTCAGGAGCAGCACCCCCACTAATTTTAACTACTATCCGCTACTGGTGACAAACAATTTAGGAAAAGTAGAAACACACAATGACATATTTTTTATTGTGTTTTATATCCATTCAAGTGAAAGATAAAAGTTTCTTATCAATTCTATCGATAATTTCCCGTCTTCTCGCTACGCTAACGCGGGCTCATGTTCATACATCTACTCTCCTTACATCTTTAACATATATCAACTCATCACTAGCCCTTGTGAAAACGTACAACAGAAATAAATTTCAAAATTAATTAAAACCAAATTTTACACATCTAAGGAAACAAAGCGAGGGCTGTATGTTTAGACTTAAGATATATGTTCAGCCCCCCTCCACCTGTCCTACCAACCAACCCTTCACTCATCCCTCCCCTACGACCTCACGTTTTGCTGTTAGAGATCGGTGACCTGGCGGTCAAGGGGTAAGATGTCGGGTTCAATCATCGGTCCTGACACAGATTTATCTGATTGCCAAACCCTTCCTTCACCTCTGACAAGACGTGTATTAATCAAAACTTGTGAATTTGAGGAATGCCAGGCCTCCACCGTGGTTCGGATCCCACGTTAAACTGTAGGTCCTTCATTTAATCTCACAATCACCCTACCATTACACATTAGCGTAAGTGCGTATAACCCGAACGGGTAGTAAGACGTGGTGCTAATAATAATAATAATAATAATGGTAGAGTTCGGTGAGAGTTAAATAAGTAAAATCAACCCCAACGAATTATATTCGGATTCGAACCACCGTCCCTTCCTCACCGGAAAACCAGACCAGAAGAGCTTGCATTTAGCCCACATTTACACCGATACGGCTAGTAATTAGTGTTTGTATACATTTCTTAAATTGTATAATTTTGATGGTCTTCAGTGATTAATAAATTTCTTGGTAGTAATATTTAGACTTTTATTACTAATTAACTATTCTTTCTTAAAATATCAAAACGTTTGTAGCTCATTAACGATACGAATTTTATATTGGCACGCAAATTATTTTATTAAAGTTATTCTAGTAAATACGATGTATAGGTTTCTTGACTTTTTTTTCCATAAATATCGAAACCCACAAATGAACAATATAAAAAAATATATACAAATTAAATTTATCGTTTGAAACATTTACATTTATTTGTAAATTACAATCTAAAAATAAACTAGTAAATAGACTAGTTTCTAATATTAATGAATAATTATACACACACATTTTGCTAATTTACAAATTATAAATAGTTTCTAAATTAGCTTTTTTTTAATATCTCGTCCTACCGCTTCTTAGTACCCATTCCGGTTGTACACATATGTACTAATTATGTTAATTACTGTGTTAGGGATGGTGAAGGTTGAATTTAGAGGAAGTGTGCCTGAATACACTTGGAACGAGGGTGGAAAGTTATTTATTTAAACCCGGCCTCAGTACACCCAACAGGGATTGTCATCAGCAGCCTAGTCTATTGCGAGATTGACGCCTTAGACCATTCGGCCACCAAAGCTTGTAGGTTAGTAATTACTGAATGTATTGTTTTAATCTAAAAGTTATCAACACTTTCATTTGTTTGTATAACGACCTCATTCTCCACAGTCATTAAATCCACTCTATTATTACGTTATGACCTCTGTCAGCGGGTACACGGTATAAATGTCAAGCTCATTTGGTCTAGTTTGACGGCGATGAGAAGGATGGGGTTCGAACCCTGATTGGGTGTGCTGAGGTAGGATGTTCCTTCATGATTTTTCACCTTAACTCCGTGTAAATGATGGTACATTCCCTATCTCACTATTATAGTACTTAACAAAATGGATCCTGCTTATTGGCTGTTGTTTATGATTTTGGGTGTGTGGCATCCCTGTTTGGTTTCATAGGATTGATGACTGTGGGGCCCACAATAGTGACCGATTGATATGTTGTAAAATCATTTCATCTAGACGTTAGCATTATTTGCGACCGATGAAGAGAACATAATTATGGGTCATCACGATAACTACACACGACGATGGAAGTTATGCAGTCATATTAATAGTTTGGTAAAACAATGCTTGTGCCAACACACAACAACCACTTATTTATTGTGGTTCGTATTAGTAAGTTTGTTAACAGGGTTGTTATTGACTTAATCTAACAGATAAGATTTTATTTTAGCTCATACATGGTTTATGAGGGTTGTTTGAAAGGAACTGCACCCGCGTTAACGTGAAGAACTTATGGGAAAACCTGCAATCTGTGGAGTGAGGTTGACTCAAGTGCCTGGAAAGTTTTTGTATCCTTGTCTTTGAGAGTCGAAAGTCCCCGTAGGGGTTACGAAGTTTTTGTTTTATTGCATACTTTCTTTCCTTGTTCATGCCATCAGTGCCCTAATGGGCTGTTTCTAAGTTTTATTCAACTGTTTTTAATTTTATTTTATTGGTGTTGCTCAAAGGTCTCTTGGGGATAGTAGAGTCCAGTAGCATTAGACGCCAGTGTGCGCTTGTGTGAACAGGGTCGTAGCGTGTGTCTGGATTGTGTTGGTACCACAGTACGGTAGAGCGCAGTAACGTCAGACACCGCCCCATGCTGGTGTGAACAGGGCCGTAGCGTGTGTCTGGATTGTGTTGGTATCACAGGACGGTAGAGCGCAGTAGCGTCAGACACCACTCCATGCTGGTGTGAACAGGGCCGTAGCGTGTGTCTGGATTGTGTTGGTACCACAGTACGGTAGAGCGCAGTAGCGTCAGACACCACCTTGTGCTGGTGTGAACACGGCCGTAGCGTATGTCTGGATTGTGTTGGTATCACAGGACGGTAGAGCGCAGTAGCGTCAGACACCACTCCATGCTGGTGTGAACACGGCCGTAGCGTGTGTCTGGATTGTGTTGGTATCACAGGACGGTAGAGCGCAGTAGCGTCTTTGTCATTAGTCAGGCGAACCTATTGTGTAGTAGGAAGGTGTTCTACCTAGCTCGCTCGCCCACTCAGAAAGTATTAATCATGAGTAGTAACGCGACGCATACCCCAAGAGACGGAACTATTCGTGGAGACGGCAGAAAAGGAAATCGTTGGCTCGGATAGGACATAATATTATAAAAGCCACATTTTCTCATTACATGTTGAAGGATTTTATGAAATTGTGAGTGGTTTTTATATTAATTTAAAATAAACCTAAATAATAAATGGGCAAAAGAAAAGGACCTACGAAATTATAGTATTGAAATATGTTATCGAGAAATTTGATAATATATTGACCTAACTTGATGTCCAAAGTATAATATTGTTATGGGATTTTGGGTTTTCAAGACAATTTTATAGAAGAGCCAATATGTAAAAAATTTGACTGGGGAAAAGTTCAAGATTTAAGTTAAGCCTTCATTTAATCAAATTCTTCCGTCGTTAGTAATATTGTGAGTGCTAAACTACTGGGTTTTTTTTTATCCTCGGGCATGGTTGTTGAAGCGCTGTATTATAGTCCAATTTTCATAGGAAGGGTAGTTTAGAAAATACAAACAATTTTTTTTTGCTACCAACATTGATAACATTTTACTATATTAGATATTAGTGTTATTTTATTGGTAATGATAGTGACTATCAAATGTGAGAGTTGACTATTTAACGTGACTTGACTTATGAATATGGGGAAGTGGATCTAATACCTTTTTATAGCTGTCGTAAATGGCCCTCTCTAATAAAATTGGACTGTACGGATGATAATCAATCACATCTAAAAGGCTTTGGATTGAATCCCAGTGAGGTAGAAAGTTAAGCGAGTCCTATTCACGTGATTTCAAGAGTAGCTAAATAAACAGAGGTGAGATGGAAAATATTTCCTTAAATTTTAAGCTTTATAAAATTAAAAAAAAAAATTGAATTAGTTTTTTCTGGAAACCAATTATATATTAATTTAAATGGAACAGAAGCAATTAATATTTATCGAGTTTTAAATCTCCACTTTACTTAAATTTTTCCTTTGTACGTTAATCACTTAAGCATTATCAAATGAGCTACACTAAAAGTAATAACATCAGTCCCAGTTCTCTTCTCACACTCACGTATCGACTAGAGCGCTTAGTGGTTGAATGTGTCACTAACTTCAGATCTGCAGTAAACCAGATATATATCTCAACATTATAATCAAAGCCTTAGATGGAACATCCCCGTCTCGTGAGATTCAATAATCTGAAAGTTTTAAAATAATTTTTTCATTCTTAATTACCACTATTTGTTTTAATACTATTTTCAGTAAATTATCACTAAGATAAATTATTATGTATACTGTATTTATTATTTATGTAATGGGCTTTAGGTACCACCTCACCCAACTCAACCCTTTCACTTACCAAGTAGGACGCAACCCGCCACTGCGTAAAATTCAACGATTAAAAATTTGAAAGAAAGTATGAATCTCTATAATATGCTTGTAGGTCTTGTTATGAATGTGTCAGCAAGGTCGTTTTAGGAAAATGTGAGGCCTGGGGCCAAAAAAACTTAGGGCCCCCTTTGTACCACAGTTTTTCAGTTTTAGCATCAAGCCGTTATAACGTATTGATACGTACTCGGTACTTATGTTACTTAATAATTTCTCGTGTTTTATGGAATATTGATCAACCCATTAAATGACTATACTTTATTACTGAGCTAGGGGAAATGTGGCTCCCTGGAATGTGAGGCCGAGGGCAATTGCCCCCTTTCACCCACCTCCCACCCCCCCTAGACGTGGCCCTGAGTGTGTGGCCAGATTATCACGATTTGAACCCCAATCTCCCCATCAGCGGCATGACAGTCTAACACGAGAGTGACGCCTTAGACCATTCATCCACTGAAGTGGGTTGTAAATAATTGAATCATAGGCTTTATAATTGTTGAAGTAATTTAATTAAGAGGTTTATTTGCTAAAATTTGCTGCCCCGCCGTTTACAGCGAAAATTACATAATTCAGTCATATATTTTTGAAGATATTTAATTATAGAATCCCAGACACCTTTCTCGAAAGCTAATATTTTTAATTTTGACATATTTTTTTTTACAACCGCGTCTTACTAACCATTATACGCTTATATACTAATTACGCTAGTGGCTTAGGGATGATGAAGGTTGAATTTAGAGGAAGTGTACCCGCATTTGTGGGGAGAGTGGGAGCTATTTAGGGAAAAACCACCCACTGAACATCCAACCAGGATCGAACCACGTTCTCCCCGTCATCAACAGTCTAGTCTGTCACGAGAGTAGTGCCTTAGACCATGTGGCCACCGGAGTGGTTAATATTTTTTTTAGTTAATCGTTTTACTATCCCTGGCTATTATTGTATTGATCCCAGGGTTAGGGATGGTGAAAGGTATGAAGTTCACCAGCAGGGAGACGCGGAAAGAAGAGCGATTAATCACACGTGAAATCAGCGCCTGTTCTGTTTAATGACGGTTTTAGGCCCATCTTTCATAGTTGCGCTTGCGCTTCTATTTGCTTCCGTTAGTAAATGTAGGTCCACGATGTTTTTAATGACAGTCCTTACCCGTATATTAAACAATTTTAACAGAATATTTACAGTAAAGCGGAAAAATAAAATTAAATTCACTCACGTCCCCACAATCTCCCTACTAAAAATGCCTTAATCTCCTCCCTCTACTAGAAATCGTTCTCATCTCTGATTAACAAGGTCATTTACTCGCTTTGGTGGTCGAATGGTCTAAGGCAGACATTTTAAATTCGCGAGCCGCATGTGGTTCTAGATAATTATTTGAGGTATTTAACGTTCACTCTCTAAACCGACTGATTATATCAGCACGCGACTTAAAAACTAACTTAAATCTAGAACTGACCCAACACCCAGTCGTTCTTTCATCACTGTGAGAAGGGGAACCCACTTTTAACCAATGATAATGTTTTCGGCTATTCCAGGAATCGAAAACGGGCCCCTTAGTTCAGTAGACATACATGCTTTTGACTGAGCTAAGGTGTCAGTCTCCAATCTCACTGTAATACAATGTTTGTTTGTGTATGACCAGCTGATGTAGCCTACTCGTTCTTCGCTCGCGGCATCTACAACGTATTTTTGTTTTTTTAGTATATAAAATAAACCACAGAGAATTGTAACCAAATCTTAAAATATTTTAAAATATTAATTCTCTATTGATTTGAATTGTTATACAAAATGTGAAAGCAGGCTGACTAATGGCCCATCTACAACCAACATACCCGCTTGTCGGACTCGCAACTACGCAATCGCAAATGCACTCGTAGTTACGCTTCTCTTAAATACAAAATAGACTGTCTACAATGAAAAGTCGTAAGACGTAATTTCAACCAATAAGAACAAACATCAATGATGACTATAAATGTCAAATTCATATTAATGTTTTCAAATAAGAAATAAATATTTAAAAAATATTTAAATGGTTAAATACACATGATTTTAATTGAAACTTCTGTATTCATTACTATACCTTTCCAAGCGTTGTTATCATAGACAAAATAACTTCATATTATTTGATTTTAGTAGTCCATCCATATTGTTTTTTTATTGGCTGAACGCAAGCCAACGCAAGAGATGGACAATGTTAATCTCTCCCGACAAGCGGGTTCCGACAGTTCCATCTTACGATTGTGTTTGCGTAAGCTATTGTAGACAGACAAAATTACGTTATTGCGTAGTTGCGAGTCCGACAAGCGGGTGCGTTTGGTTGTAGACGGGCCATAATACACAATGTCGAAATATGAATATGATCTGAGCATGTTTTAAAAGCAGACATTTCTTTTGAAGATTAAATTACAACTTTTCTATACACAATACTTTAAACTCTTGCCTGTTGGTGCTAGTAAAAGAGACAGAAGAGTGTCACATCATAAATAATTGGTTGTTAAAGGGTTGTAACTAAATCCAATCAACAGTATCTTAGTTGTTGTTTTTATTACCGCATTTGCCCAGTTTTACCATTTTACAACATTTAAAATTATTAATATAATTGCAACATTAGAATAAACTTTTGTTGTAGATACCAAACTCTTCTTGTTTACTCTCCATGGCAACCAAACTACATTACAAATTGTATGAAAGGTAATAATAAAACTTTCTTGTGGCGTTAATATTCCTTCAATTTTTCTGTTTTTAATCAATTAAAATATTGCTAATCGAAGTTTGAAACTCCAGCCTTGAGGTGCACATGTTTGTGCACAGGGGCTGCTAATATTTAAATTTCAGACCTCTACGTGGGATAGATATCAGACAACGCCCATGACAGACAAACTCTTCATTTTATTAATATAGTTGAATCTTTTTGGACTGTTTTTTAAACTGTTTACAGATATGTATTCAAAATATTTCTATCGCCCTTGGTTAAAAACTTTATAAAAATACGTAATTTGAAAATTTCTTATATTTTATTTATTTATTCAATGATTTACATTTGTAATTAGTCTCAGGCACATCCCTAATAAGACTCCAGCAATAATATGTCGGCATGTTAACACTCAACACTACTTTCCCTGGTACCGTTTATCCATTTTCCAACCATTTCTTGGTCAAAACGCTCTCCACATTCGTCACTAACGTCACCAAGATCTTGGGAGAAAAAATTGCATATGTGGGTGTACAAAGTGAATCTTTAGTGACATGTTGTACCCCAGTGTGTCATATGACAGAAGGAGTTTTCCCACGACTTCTTGGTAGTTGTTTGCTTTTCTGTTTCCCTAAAATTGCTGGATACATATTTGAATACCTTCCAAGCTGATAGTTCAACTTCATTCAGAGTAGAATCAAAAGTTTCATCTGAGGTAAGTTTATTTATTCGTGAACCAACTAATATCCCTTCTTTTATCTTAGCCTCACTCAAGCGAGGTTATTTCTACTCTAGATATAAAAAACATGGCCTTGATAAAGTTTTTTTACTAAACCAAGTTTTATATGAAGTTATGGTGAAAATACTTTGCGGAATAAACTAAAGTATCGTTTGCAACATTCTTTTTTCCACCTGGAGTTTATTACAAAGTTTCACTAAGTATTATTATTAATATTAGCACCGCGTCTTTCTACCCGTTCGGGTTATACGCACTTACGCTAATGTGAAATGGTAGGGTGATTGTGAGATGAAATGAAGGACCTATGACCTACAGTTTAACGTGGAATCCGAACCACGGTGGAGGCCTGGCATTCCTCACATTCACAAGATGTCTTGCCAGAGGTGAAGGATTCACTAAGTAGTTATTGTCTTTGGCTCAGTCATCCAATTAACAAATAAAGCAGTAATATTTTGTATAGTCTAATTACATACCTAACAATATTGCTATAATTTTTAAGTATTCACAGTTAAGTTCCAACGGTTTTTTGTTGTAGTTAATTCTGTCAAGTCGGTTGTTCATGTTTTCATAAATTTTCTTCGTGTGCAATGCATAAGCAATTGGTATGAAGAGATGTTTATTACAATTGTGAAGATTTATTTTATACTTAAATGACAAATCATCACTTATTGGTATTGTGAGCTTGTCCTACTGAAGATATGGCCATATTAATATATGTACAAAAAAATCAAATTATCAGCTGAGCAAAATACTCAGAAATATATTTTTGCTTGCCGAAAATTTTTGAAGTATTTGTATTCTTCTACAGCAGGTTCCAGCCTTTAAATTGTGGTCCCAACAGTTCAGTCTGACTCTTAGATAAGTTCAAGTACCTTACTAAATCGTTGAACACCTGCTATATGAGATGTGATTCATTTTCTGTACAAGGCTGAAAGTCTTGCTTGTTTATCTCATGTTCCATAGAGACCAGCTAATCTACATTGTGTTCATCAACAATGGTCCATGTTTCGGCTGGTTTTGGAACTGGCAGGTCTTGACTATGAAACACTGATCTTATGGTGAAATTCAATGATGGATTTTGTATATGATGTTTAGATTTTAAGAAAATTTCAGATTTCTTAGCTAATCAGAAGTAAAAGTTTGTCAAATGATCTTTTTATTCTCGCCAGACCATCGGTACAGCTCCGAGAACATTTCAACCATACGCCCAAAAACACTGCATTGTTGTCACAGACAATGTGAGGAGCTCAAGGTTTACCCTGGTCACCTGTTTTGCACCCAAAGCAGAGCCCATATGCTTTCTTAGTTAACGATGTTATAGTGCTGCGATTGGATTTTAAAACTTAACAAAAACTGTCTGCATATTTTCATACATTTGAGGCAAAATAATATCTAGTCATAATATTTAGCACCGCGTCTTACTACCCGTTCGGGTTATACGCTTTAAGCACTAATTACGCTAATGGACTAGGAATTAGGAAGGGTGAATTAAAGGAAGTGAACCCGCATTTGTGTGGAGGGAGAGTGGAAAACCATTTAGGAAAAACAACCCCCAGTTCACCCGACCGAGATTCGAACCTCGATCTGCCCGTCCTCAGCAGTCGAGCTCAACACGACAAGCGCGTTAGCCAACTACGCCACCGAGGCGGGTAATATCTAGTAATAACTCAACTACTGAAGTAAGCACATTGAAAGATTTCCAGCTCCTGACAGTAAGTACGCATGTAGTATGGTCAGTTCAATATAACTAATGAACACTTCAATGAATCAGTTGAAATTTACTTGTTTGAATATGTTCAAGGAATGACCATTGGCTTCCTGCTCAGTTTATATAAAATAGATTTCAAATGGCTCACTACCTAAATACATCACCCATATTAAATAAACATCAATTTGTTATTTGCCACACTATATAAATAATTGTGATTAAGTTTTGTTTTTTGTCATTTTTAATGAAATTTAGTTAAATTAAATATGTAAATAATAGGAAGGGCAAATAAAATTGACGGGAATAAATAAACAAGACAACTCTTTAAACACTGAATAACATTAACAAAAACAAAAACTTTTTAATGGGAAAAAAATCTGAGAGTTATAACCAAATTCGGTTTAAAATTTATGGTCATTGGCAAAAAAAACCCATACACACATAGAAATCATGTATCATACATGAGGGAAAAAAATGTGTAAACAGTGCTATTGTCCCCACCCAGCTTCGACAAAGGAAGAAATACTCAAATAATGAAGCCAACCCCCAACTGAGATGTTTCAAAACAAAATAACATGCTTTGTTTGTTTCTCCTGCCCAGAGGATCACGACATCACACTTGCTAGTGTGTTGGTCGAGGTTCGAATCTAGGCCACGTACATTGGAAATAGTTTAGCACATGTGATTTGTCAACCTGGTTTTCTTGTCGTCTTTTTATTAGACAAGGTGCCCAACAGTATTTAATTTAGAGAGAAAAAAATGAGTTAACCAAAAGAGTACATTAATGGTTTCCTTACAAAAAATAAAATATTTAAAACAGCTGAACACTAATTAATTGTTTTGACAAATTTAAGTAATGGTCGGGCACATTCTCTAATATTCTCAATGTTATAAAACCAATATTAATGAGTTTGTGGAAATTTATTAGAGCTCTACCAACATAATTGAAACTTCAAATAATATGGTGGTATTTTTGATAAAAGATCGAAAATTTTAAGAAAGGTTCTCAACATTGTTTATAATACGAGGCACGCCCAGAAAGTAAAAGTAATTGTTGCCCTCTCGTGCCGTGATAAAAAAAAAATCAAAGGTTGGCAACAATGAGTGGTAGTGGGGGTTCTTCTGAACACAACGAGCACAGGCGGACCTCGTTTATATGAAAACTCGCCTTGTAGTGTCCGTTTGAGTGAAATATGTCGATAAGAAATCCCACCAAGTGCGAGGTGCGCGCTGTTATCAGGTTCCTTCCCGCTGAAGGAAAAACGGCGACTGAAATGTTTTCACGAATCAAAACTGTTTATGGTGAAGGTGTTATGAACTGAACGAACGTGTTTAAGTGGTGTCATGAGTTTAATGAAGGCAGAACGAATGTTCATGACGATCAGAGGTGTGGAAGACCTTCCATATTGACCGACGAGTTGTTGCGAAAAATTGAAAAAACCTTTCGTGAAGACCGCCGATTGACGGATGAAATTTATGCGATGTTCCCACAACTCTCCAGATCTCTCTTACACGAAACAATTACAGAAACGCTGGGATTCCGAAAATTGTACGCAAGATGGGTCCCAAAACAACCGACAGAGCAGCACAGAGTGAATCGGGTCGCTAGCGCTCGCGAGTACCTTGAGTGATTTTAATAGGAAGGTGAGGATTTTCTGAGCTCGATTGGGACTGGAGATGAAACCTGGGTGGCTCATTACACTCCTGAGACAAAAATACAGCCATCACAGTGGCGGCACACCAGTTCCCCATCTGCCAAAAAATTCAAAACCTCAATTTCGGGCAAAAAAATTAGGGCCACTATGTTTTGATCGAGTTTCTGCCCCAGGGGGAGACGATTAGCCCACACACGGCCACGGCTTTTGGGCTCATTCGGCTGGGACATTTAGAACCACCCCGCATACTCCCCTTACTAGGCGCCTTCAGACTTTCATCTTTTCAACTCCCTGAAGACTCACAAGGGTGGAAAAAAATATCAACTGACGAGGAGGTGAAACAAGAGGTCCTGAACTGGAAGAAGGAGATGGCGGGAGAATTCTTTGAGGGCATCAAAAAGATTGTGCCACGGCTCACAACCTGCATAGAACGGGAAGGCGACTACGTGAAGAAATCACTGATTTATTTAGCAACAAAATTCTGTAGTTTTGATTTGAATACAATTTTTTTTAAATAGAAAAATTGAGTACTCTTACTTTCTGGACGTGCCTCGTAGAACGAGGTTTTTTTTATCACTACGTCTTAGTACTTGTTAAGATTATAAGCACTTATGCTAATTACTCTAATAGGGGATAAGGAAGGAAGCATTTTAGAGGTAGCCTATCCGCATTTGTATGAAAGGACAGTGGGGAACCATTTAGAAATAACCCCCACAGTAGACCCGATAGGGACTCAAACCCCGATACCCCCGTCATCGGCAGGCTAGTCTAACATGAGTTTGACGCTTAAGAATAGGACCTCCCAAATAGTTTAGACCGAAGAAGCCCTTTCATCTGAAAAAAACATGATGGAGTTATCATAGCTTTGTTTACGCTAATGTTATGAATATTTATTAATAAGTGTTTAATTTTACATTATGAAAGTATAAATCAAAGGGAAAATTTTCACATGTTCTGGCTGTGCTTTTGGCAACTATCCTTTATTCAGATTTGAAAAAAATTGACAGTCCTAATTACTGATCATATTTTGTAGTGTGGAAAACGAATAAAGAATATTCTAATTCCCTCATAGAACTTGATATAACTATGGTGTAACCCAGTTTAAGAAATAATTAATCTGGTTTGTTGTTTCGCGATAACTGCCAATTGCGTGGGCCATTTTTAACGAAATTTGGCAGGGGCATTTTTATAGCCTTGGCTTAACGATGTGTCTATCAGTTTCGACTCGCTCAAAAGATTCTTCTTTCAATAGCTAATCTCAAATGATTTGGATTTATAGTTCTAAGCAATCTATCAAAACCTAGGACACATTTTTAAATGTTTACATATATTGCGAGACTGACGTGTTATGCCGCGCAAGCGACAATCATTTTTTTAAATAATGTAATGCACTTTTGAATATACAGATGGGACGGAAACAATTAGACGATCTATGCTGAGGAAAGGGACGGACGTGCCAAGGTCCGCCTGACGTCCGGTGGAACTCACCTGAGATACATTTGTCTTCAAAAACTGAAAAAATGTAGTATGTAGTTTTCTTTTATTCAGCTAGTGAATATTTACTTTTCAATTAAAGTGTTAATTTTCGAGTTACTAATCGTCTAATAGTTTTGGCCCTATCTTGTAGTATTTAATTTATTGTCTCACTTGATCATCAAGGGAAAATATCAATTTCAAATCCAAGTAGAAATTAGAGGATAGATGTCAACTTAAAATCCAAAGAGAAACATAAAAATAGATGGAGTGAGGTATGTATATAATACTATTCACAGAAATACTAGTTGAAAGACCCACACGCTTAAAATCCATGTAGGCCTACTATGATTTGCGTGTTTGTCTCTTCTTGAGTTTCGTCTATTTCTATTATGGCTACCTAAACTTCCAAAGATATTTTTACAATGATTTCGTAAATGCCATAAGCATCACGTTGTTTAAGACCACAGTGGCGAAACAATAGTCGTTTATTTCAAGACAGTAAATCTTTTGTTTCCTTTTATAAACTATTTTAACAGGTGAGAAAAAATCAACAAAACGTCATTCAACCCTCCCCCCCCCCTTCCACCAAAGTTGTAAAACAATCTCGAACAAAAGCTGGTTGTTTTATTGATGTCATTATAATAGACCGGCAGTTGTTATTTTGAGTTTTATTACTCTGGTAGTTTTGCATTTAACACAAGAAGTGCGAACTAGCAGGAAACAAAGTGAAATGACTCATACCTCAGAGATTTTTTTACTACGTTTCTTAACTTATTATTTGTTTATTTCCCCAAACGTTAAACATTTGCTCTTTTTAGTCGTATTTATAAACAACTGAACAAACAGATGTTAGACACCTTTACTGTGTCGACATTTAATAGCATGTCTGTTTGTTTGGTGGGTTTTTTTCGCCAGTACGGGCTATACGTTAATGTCGTTGAAATGAGGAAGATATAGTTTAAGATAAGTGTACCCCCAATTTCCTGGAGGGAAAGTGGAAAACAATTATGGAAAAATTACCCTCAGTAAACTTTACCAAGTTTCTAACCTCGATCTCGCCGTCATCAGCAGTCAAATCTACTGTGAGAGTAGCGCCTTATACCATGCGGCCACCGGTGCGGATATAGCTCCTCATACATTATGTAAGATATTATTAAACTTCAGCACACATTGACTGATCCAATTAAAACTATAGCGAGAAGGCAATACTCAATCTAATGCTATAGTCCTTGGTTGAAGACCTCATCAGTTCAACTGAGGCGATTTTATTTTTGCATAATCCCGACCAATGGGCACGCGTACAGAGGCGTTAGTCTCGCCTAGTTTGGTTTACGAGTTATGGGGATGTTTCCTTCACGGTTTCCTATTTATCTTCCATGAGAATTTAGGTGAAATTTATCTAAAATTCTACCTAATTCCTCCCTACCCTATTAGTGTAAATATGCAGATATTCTGGATGGGTAGTAGATACGTGGAGAACGAAAATGAAATAAGTAACCAAATATCTACACATATATTACATGATTTTATTTGTGTGTCCTATTTTTACCAACGTTGTGTTTTTTCACACTCGCTAAGCGAATGCTAGTGCATTTTATGTAATGTCCCCTCCTCATCATGTTTGCGTAAGTTAAATAACTTTAATTAATTTATAGCTAATAGTTCTACCAAATCCTAGTCACGAATGATGTACAGTCAACTCTCGATTCTACGACCCCGGGAATAGCGTCCCTCTTGAAGTAACGACCCTTTTTTGGGGAACCGTGAAAAATGTGGGAAAAAAGGTTGAAAAGTTTAAGGAAATCGGCTGTAAAATGTGTTTGTTGCATTTATTTAGGTCGCTGCGTTGCAATTATCTTTGTGAGCGCTGTATTACTAGTAACTGGGGTGGGTCAGGTATAAAAAAAGACACCACCTCATCAATGCCAGCCAATATCACTTGACTCTGTCCACCCCCTCCCACAAGCAAGACAATGTTTCCCCGCGCGCGACTGCCGCTACATCACGCGCCAGGCTTGCTTTTGCCATTGTTCTTTCGATTCTCGATTTGGTTACTATTTTGGTTTGATTTTGTGAACAATTGTTGACGACCCATGCTAATGTTTGACATTGTTATTTTGATTTGGTTACGTTTTTGGTTGAATTTTGTGAACAATTTTTGATGACCCACGCTATTTTTTTTATTTGATACGAACTTATAATTTTGACAAAATGAGTGAAAGGAGTACCTTCTTCAAGAAACAGGTAGGTTTTATTTTATTTACTTTTTCACGTATTGTCTAAAAAATGCAATTTTTTTGTATGAAGGTCAGGGGTGGAACAAAATCTGTTAAAATTCCAATAACGACCCCTTCGAAATAACGACCCTTTTCCAGGGAACCGTGAAAGGTCGTAGAATCGAGAGTTGACTGTATAGTCTAGACGCCTTCTGGTGTGGTGTTATGTACCGTTTGATGTTAATAGGAAAGGCCGTATCTTGCAGCTAGAAGGGTTACTAAATCTACCTTCATGTATTCATACGTCAAATGATATTGTCTGAAGCAGTCATTTTTGATCAATACTATCGAGTCTTATAAAATCACTTTGACCGCAAAACTAGTTTGTATTTTATTGAAGGTTGTCGACCTCGATGGTCTTGGGATAAAGTTCCCGCCTCAGGACCCGATGTCCGTGGGTTCAAACACAGCCTGGGTCAATGTATTTTTATTGAGCGATAATAATCCATGGTATAATCTCTTTCAATGGGGAAGTAGAGCCGTTGGTCCCATCCCGATTATGCATGTAAAAGAATCCTGGAAGGTATGTTAAAATACCTTTTCCAACAAAATTGGTAGGCCCTTTCACTCTCGCTCATAGAAATTCTCGTGTGCTGATATAATCAGTTAGTACAGTGAGTGCACCTTAAATAGCTCAAATAAATAAATAAAATCTCTAAAAAGCCCTTCTTTTGAAAAACCGACTGTATCCTGGGTCAACCTCCTTAGCTTCCGAGCCCTTGAACTAACTAGTATCTAAATTTTTAAAAGCGAACTTGTCACGTGGGGACCACGTGTGTTTGCAGAAGACTTTGTGTCTATTAAAAGACCTGCCGCTGTTTGCGGCGCCATTAACTTCCTCTCTCATGAGAGATCAACAAAAGAATATTTGCCTCCAACACGCTTGTGACGTCAATAGGGGCTACTTAGGAACATTTATTCGGTGATCATTTTCAAACATATGTGACAGAGGAAATATAAACGGTTTATAACACTAGATGATAAACATGATGCTTGCCAGGTATTTACATTACATTTTGGATGAGATTAAAATAATTGCTATTATATGATCGAGTTGTTAAGTCAATTCCAACAATAAATTAACCGCGTTGCAGTAACCGTTCGTATTACACGTATAAAATAATTACGATAGTTTGGTAGATTTCATTTTTAATTTATTTGAGGTACTTAACGTGCACTTTATGAATCGACTGATTATATCAGCACACGACTTATTAACTAACTTGAATCTAGACCAGACACAACATCCAGCTCCTGGTCTATTCATTACTGTGAAAGGGGAAACCCGCATTTAGTTAATAATACATTTTTATACCATGCCAGGAATCAAACTCGGGAACCTTATCTCATTAGACAGACACTCTACCGACTGAAATAAGTTGTCGGACTGGTGTATTAGAAATTAGGGATTTTAAAGGAAATATACTCGTCTTTGCGTGAAGGAAAAGTGGGAAACAATTGAGGAGAAGCTATACTAAATACGTCCCAACAGGATTCGAACCCCGATTTCCTCATCATCAGCAAACTAGTCCAACACGAAAGTGCCGCGTTAGATCATGGATTGTCACCCCCTCGACAGTGGGTTCAGTCTGTAAAATGTTTAGATTTATAAATCATAATAAATAGAGGTGTGCGAAATCTACCTTTTAGATGTGAATTCAAAGTGAAGCTTGAAACAACCGAAACAAAGTTTAAATCAAAGATGAGGTTTTTGTTGTTGTCACATTACAATACTTTTAATTTTCAAAGGATCCATTAACTGCATCTAGGCAAAGAGACAGGTTTTAAGAATAAAAAATAAAGTACCTTTTGTGTTAAATTCTGTAAAATTGAAAAATGAAAACTGAACACGGGAATCGAACCCGTGACCTTTGAATTAGTCCGCCAAAGCTGTATCCACTTAGCTATCCAGGAATCGTCGCTTGTAATAAGACACGCATTCATACAGTTGTTATTGTACATTTGGAAGCTTTATGATTGATTCTTAATATGCGATCCCTTACAATTATAATAATTGTACAAGTGGCAGCAATAATCCAACTACCGAGTCGAAGGTGGCTGCGTTATCTGATAGCTCGTGATCTTAATTGAGCACACATTTGTAGCTGACGATTTCCGCATGTCCTCAATAGACTCTGCCTTAAAAAGGATGAGTGAAGAATGACCCTGGGCGCGGGGCGATTCCTGTATTGCCCAGCCCAGTGGTTAGGGCATTGACGTACTAAGTCAAAGGTACTGGGTTTGATTCCCGTATTCAGGCTTTATCTGTCAATTTAAAGAATATGATATTTATATGCAGTTGTAACCGTAATTATTAAATTTAATAGCGCTATCTTTAGGTCTAACATTTTATTTTAACATATCTGAATTTATATTTATTTTCATGTTATAGATGCAATTTAATCGCTAGTCGGTGTTAAAAAACTGTTGAGTATCAATTATAAAAATGATTATATGTTGAAATATGTCGTATTTAGTGAGACGTTTCAAATCTGTCCATAATATTTATTTTCTTGTTCATTAAAAATGAGAGATGTCACGATACCGATTTTTCTCGATTCTGATTCTTAAGTTCAGCCTAGATTTTTCAATTCTCGATTCCGATTCTTAAACTTTTTTTTTTCCATTATTTTGCCAAGCATCCAACCTCATATAAAAAATATGTAAGTATTCAACTTCATAACATACAAAAAAGTTCATAGTAATAGGCCTACCAAAAATAAATTAATTTTAACAAAAAAAAAATCAATTTTAACTAAGAAAAATATCCATTTTACCAAGTATTAGGTCATGTAATCAAAATAATAAAATAATTAGGAATTACATTATAGTAAACATGTATTATTACCTACAAACGAAGCCTGATTGAATAAAACATTTGTGAATAAAAAATAAATAAAAAAGGTAGGTCTATTATAAACAGTCGTTGAGAACACAGGTCTATTCAATTCACAAATTGGGATCGCTAAACGAACGTGCACTGTTTTAAATTAATGACGTTGGAAAGAAAATTTAAGTACTGTACTGGTAGCAACTTAAAATACTTAAGTAGGGTTATTTGAAAATAAAAACATTTTTTGTGACTATTATTTGTCAAATAAAAGAGATTTGTTTTGCAAAAACAGCCAAAAACTATTTGTTTATATATTTAATAATAACTGTTAATGTACAAAAAATTTAAAGTGCCTGATACCCTACTCCCCTCTCAATGCGAAACTTGGACTCGACCATTTCAATCAACACATGATCGCTTGAAACATTAATCTCACAATCTTATAGATATTTATTAAACACACTGGAAGTCATCAAAACTGAAAATCAAAACAAACAAATTCATATAAACTTGGAATTAATACAATAAATTGCGGATTTTATAAAATAAATTAGAACACATTTCACACGTAACAAAAATATAAAGTTTTCGACTATAGCTGATCCTACACATGTTATCTCGCTAGAAATTACTGATGAAGTGTTTTGGCAACGATATACAGGACTAAATTTTAAATATATTGAATTAAAATAAATATAACTTTTTTACTCTATTTTTAATAAACTTGTCTTATTCAAAGAGCTAAATAAAACATTAAAAATTGAAAGTGACAAAAAATATAATTACAAGAGAACGGCCATCTTTGATCGAAATATCGTAACTCTCGATATAACACGTTGTGATATATCAATAATGATAGATATATCGATATATTACGGAAAATTGCCATCTCAAGTCTACGTATTACATATCGATTGTTTGTTTAAAATCGATTCATGTATTTTGACAGTTTCACTTACTGTAACTTTTACTTTTTAAAAAAGTTTGTCAAAGTTGTTAAGTTTTTACCTCTTGTTACTGTGATAATGTCAGGTCCTATTATATTATAGACCATTTAATTTTCATTCAGAACACCTCAAAATGTTAGGTTCATATTATATTCGGAGCAATACGTTATATTTACAATTTGCCGGCATTTAAGTGAAACGGCAAATAAACTAAAATGAGAAATAATCGATTATTACCTATTCTAAATGTTGCCGTTTTGTTTAGTTGTCAGTTTTATTGAGAGCTAAGAATCGAAGTAGTGAGAATCGTAATGTTAAGATCGATTTTCGATTATTTTGATGCAGTTAGAATCGAGAGTATCGAGGTATTGAGGAATTGATTTTGGCAGTTCTATTAAAAATGTTCCAAAGAACGAAAGTTATTGAGGGTGTTGAAGGCGAAATATGGTAATTTTAACTTTGACATTTCGAAGTTTCACACACCTTTTGACATTTCAAAGTTTCACACACACCTTGAAGGTTTTTTTTCTATCACCTCCTCTTACTACCAGTTCAGGCTATACGCACGGATGATAATTACTTTAATGGGAAGGTGAGGAAGGAAGCATTTTAGAAGTAATCTACCAGCATTTACTTGGAAGGAGATTGGAAAATAATTTAGGTAAAACCACCCTTAGTAGACTCGACCGGTATTCGAACCCTGATCTCCGCGTCATTATCAGGCCAGTTTAAAACGATAGTGACACCCTCCAAGAATGGAAAATTTGCGTGACATTCGAATATGGTTTGGGTGTCACGATGATCTGACAAAACTTAAAAATTGTTTAAAAAGCTTTTCACAAAGTGGTATAATATTTTGAGGTCAATATTTTGACAGCCATTTAATTCAATGTCATGACACAGTGAATATTTTGAAGTAATTGGCTGAATTCGTCTTGACTCGTACTAAAGTGCATCTTGTGTACTGTTTAAGGCAACAAGCCATGAACCTAACATAAATATCTTGGCTAGTAAAATTAGGCATGCTTCATACTCACATGGGATGGATTGTGTAAGTTTTTTTATCTGAGATTTGCACTACTGTATTTGTGAAGTGTTTATGATATGTGAATGTTTACTGTTTTATATTGATAAAATAACTATATATCATTAAACTTTTCGATAAATTTAGCTTTCCTATTTTAGTTTAATCTTAGATAAACTTTAGCTTATTAATACTATGAGTTGTCAAATATATTTGATATTACAGTTGGTCATATAACCAACAAATGAATTACCAATACCCCTGTAGACGTCACTCGCATGTTGATTAGCAGGCTAGATCACGTGATACCCTTCATGTAACGTTCATTTAACGTGAAAGATTTTCCAGGACATTTATTAAGTTAAGTAAACTGCAAGTGAACGTTAAGTTAACTGCATCGTGATCGCTTCCATTTAAAAACAATAGACGAACCTTTACGTTAAGTTGCGTTAAGTTAACCTTAAGTGAATGTCAAGTCGATGGTGATCCCGGCATAACTTACTTCATTCACTGTTTATTGGCGTGAATATATTGTCACAATCAACGTGAATATAATCCGTAGGAATAAGAGAAGCAAGCTATCTCCTTTGTCATTTGAAGGATTTATCTTTTACTGTGTTCGTTTTCCTTTAAATAACCAGAGTCCCATAATGAAATACATAGACTCAATTTCTATGATTGATAATTCAATAAAATGAAATTTCCTTGGATTATTGGGTTTTTAGTAAGCCTGCATCTTCATTCATATTTGATTTATACAAAAACAAAAACTGGGAATTTTCTCTTAATCGATAGATAACATGGCTTTTGTTGACCTTTTAGTATAAGATCCTCTAAAAAAGACTTTCGTGACTCCAAAGTATCATTACAAAGTAGTGCACATTCAGAACTATTTTTATTGGCTTGTTTACCAAATAATACATATTCATATCATGGAAGTGGTTGACAACTAATGAAGTGAAAAACATTAACTTACATTCTTTGTCTACATAATACTTAAAGTTTTTGAAAATATTATGTTTTTCAAACTGGAATTACTAATCGCTTCGTAACTTTGGGAAGGTCATGTTCATCCCTCCTTTCACTTTTTTTTCAGCTCGCTCACTTTTTGATTTGAGAAAGACTTAGTGGTTGTGGAGCGTAAAATAAATAAAGAATGGAAAATAAAGTAAGAAAATAGTGAAAAAAGAGAATCAAAGAAAGGAAAAATAAAAGTAACCGACTAGAAAATCTTTCCCACAATTAATCACCCGAACTAAGCGGTCTACGTGATATACATCACAGCAAAAGCGAGAAAAACTATTGTGGCGCTGTGGACATTCAACAATGTGTTTTATGTTGTGTGTTGACAAGTTTGTTTCTTTGCATTTGCATTGTGTGCTCTATTCTATTTTGATCTTGAGACATCTATTGTTTTTGTTTTCAAATTTGACTCTACCCCCTCCTTTCCTCTACCTAATAAAACGTTCCAATGACAGTGAAGGCTGCCATGGTGCGCGGACGCGTGAATAAACATTATAAACTACAATATGAATGAAATTGTTTAACATATTCATTGTTGTTAGCAATGTCATTACTCATATCGTGGTTTATTTTTTTATTCTTATTTACAGACTAGTAACTTATTCTAAGGCTATAGTAGAAGAAATACAACAGCCAGAACCAAGTGAGTTAATTTACTATTAGTGGAAAAGATTAAAATTAATTCCATATCGAATATTTGTTAGTCATAACTTGTGATTTACTTGTTGTATTTCTACCCTTACATGCTCTCCACAGCTTACATATATTGAAGAACAAAATTATCATTAATGGTCGCTGGGAAACTAACCAGTCTTATTCTGTTGGAAAGAACTTTTTGACTGTTGTTATTATTATTTATTAATTCTTGTAACATCCTATATGAAGCATATGGTTGCAACAAAGCTTTGTCACCCCGGCTATTCATTATTACAGTCTCTGTGATAGGTTAATTTCAGGTGGAAGGGATTACCAGCGCCCCNTCCATGGAGCGAGTGTGAAAGAGCCTACCAATTCTGCAAGAAAGGTACTATCATATACCTTCCATGTATATTTTATATGCCACGATCGGCATAGGGCTGACAAAATTGCTTCGCCTCTGAAGAAAGTTGTACAATGGATTTTTATTGCTCAGTAAAAATCCAACGATCTCAGTCGGGTGTGAACCCATGAGCATCAGATCCCAAGGTGAAAACTTTACTTCAAGATCCCCGGGTTCGTTTGACAGCTATAAAAGTTAATAAAACACACGCGTACTTCGGGTCATAATACCTTTAGCTATCACTTTTCATAGATAATATAAATAAATACCTTTGAATTAATATTAATACTAGAGTAAAATATGATCGGCATTGACGGCAAAAAATATGTTTGTATTTCCTATCAGAATTCTACTTTAGAAACATCACCAAATTGAGCTAAGCTGCCGGACTAGATTTAAGTTCTTAATTAATGGTGTAGAGATGTTTGTCTAGAGTTTGTTCACGCTCCGCCCTCTCACTGGATTGCTGGTTATGTAGATATCAAGGTTCGAATCTTGGCCGGGTGCACTAGAGGTAGTTTTACACCTGTGATCACTGTGGTTTTTATATCCCTCCCTTTCCATCCATGATAATGCTGGATTCACACCCAAAGCTACGCTATAGACCTAATATGCTACACTACGCTATGCTGTGCGACATTTTTTCTCGTGTGTTTCACACAATGAGCTGTACTACGCTATTCTTTAGAAATTGGAAGGTTTAGTAGAGTACCTGAAGTCTTCAAGACAACATGGCCTTTTGTGGGTCTGTCCGTTGTGCGCACGCGCAGCACAAAACGTAGCGCGAGTGAGATGTAAAAATTGCCCGGTCCGCGATTTCGCTCGCATAGCGTAGCCGAGCACGGCATAGCATAGCATAGCACATCATAGCATGATGTGTGAACGTGTTCGTTTAAATACTTGGCTAGCGATATTAAAACATAGTATAGCGCAGCAAAGCATAGCATAGCGTAGCGTAGCGTAGCTTCATGTGCGAATCCGGAATAATTCCCTTTAAGCTACCCACTCGGTCAATAATTTGCTTCCTCGGTCCCGGCACAGATTTATCTGATTGCCAAACCCATCCTTCACCTTTGACAAAACGTGTATTAATCACAACTTGTGAAAGTTTGGAATGCCGGGTCTCCACCGTAGTTCGGATCTCACGTTAAACTGTAGGTCCTGCATTTCATCCCACAATCACCCTACCATTACACATTAGCGTGAGTGCGTATAGCCCGAACGGGTAGTAAGACGCGATGCTAAAATAAAAATAAAATAAATAAAAAATAAGAATTTTCTATTGAACGCCAACCCCAACTAATATACATCCAAAAAGAGTTTCTAAACCTTCTTCAGTGTTACGTTCTCTCCCCTTCAGCCACAGTCAAATGGGAATGGATTCTTAGTCGAAACACCACTGTGCACAAACTTGATCACTCTTTTTTCTCTCTGTCTCTCCCTCTCTCTCTACATCATCCATATGCTCTTTCTACAATCTTTCGACAGTATAATAGAGAAAAATTCGGATCAATATTCAGAAATTGCTTTCTGACATTGTTACAATGAACAAAACAACAAATGTTTTATGTTCTCGACACTTTTACATATGCCACGGGTAAGACTATACATTTTTAAATGTTTAGACGAACCTAATTTGTTGTATCCATGTTTGAAAAGAAATGAATTAGAACCTAATAATCTGATCAGCTATATCCGAAACGTTTTTGAATTGTTTACCAGAAGTTTTTTTTTAAACAATATACAAGTTTTTACTTGTTAACTATCTATCTGTGCTAAATGGATAAGAAAAGAAATAATGTTGATTCTAAAGAGTAAACTTCTCCCTTTCTTCTCCACATTGATCCCCCCTCCCCCCGTCTTACTTGTCCCCTTCTCCTCTTCTCAGCATAATCTATTGACTTACATTGTTTCATGCATTTCGCATTTATTTGAGTTATTTAACGTGTACTTTGTGCGCCGATTTTACTTATTATTTTATTTATTTTTTGTATGGCATATATGACCGGGAGGCACATTACATTTAGCTTCAGTCGCCTTATGTGTAGACTATTAGCTGCTCTGGTGTCACAGAGAACGTTACTAAAGATCCACAGGCTGTGTCTACACGTCGGACCCGCAATGGGATGATGTGATGATAGAGAATATGGAGCTGTGGAGCCGGTGTTAGTCTTAACCTAACTTAAGTCTAAATAACCAAATATTGGTGACCGCTGGGATAACTTCTTTTAAGGGTAGAATGTCCAATGTGCCAGTTGGGAATCAAACCCGGGACTCCTAGACTCTTAGCCAGATGCACTGACCACCACAGGTGTGGGCCAATTATATCAGCATAAAACCTATAAACTAGTTTAAATATAGAACAGACACGACGCCCAGCCCCCCGGCCGTTAATTCTTCGCTGTGATAGGGTAGACCCACATTTCACCAATGATACATTTTCCGGCCATGCCAAGAAATGAACGCGGGTCATATAGCTCAGTAGAGAGACACGCTACCGACTGAGCTAAGGTGTCGGACCTTGTTTCGTGTTGCCTAACCTAACAGGGGCAGTACTCGTGTGCTTGATTCGTCAATGAAAGGTTTACATAATAAAGTGAAAACATTCTCATCATGAAATTAATAAATATGTCACTCATCAAATACTAGAGTGAAGTAAAGGCTGAAATCCATTTTTTTCTTCTCAGGATTGTTATTCATTCATTGAAATTCAATCAAAATAAAGCAAACTTTTCCTTTTTTTTTCAAATGTACCTATTTATAAACAAACACCTTAATAAAAATTACATCAGACCGCGGAGTTAAACTAAATTATTCAAGTGGATCGTGATGCAATGTAGTTGGTACTCCTGGATCGATGTTAGTTTAGAGGTACAGCACTCTATTCTCGTGTATAGTATAGCCAGATCACCATTTATTGTATATTATTCTACAATCATTCTACTTTCGTGTCACGTATGTATGATAATATCAGTGGTGCACCCAGAGAGTGTAAGAGGAGAATTTGCTCCACAAAACTGCAAATAAGTTCAGTAATAATTTAAATTACACAAACTAGAAATAAAATGTAGAGCATTGAAGATGTATTGAAAGTATAGGCTACAGTCTAAGACTACATTATAATAATAAATATCCTTTTAGACATATTTAGAGTTTCCTGAAAAATCTCAATTTGTAAAAAAAAATATACTGAAATAATACAAAACAGAGTATGTTAAACCACTCACATTAATTTCTGCCCTAAGCTCTCATAAAAAAAAACCCTCCAAATAACATCTACGTCCATTTAATATTCCTCCATTTAATTTTCTTCTTGTGGTTATGGTATATGTCCCCTAAACCCCCACCCCTTTTACAACAATCATTTCATTTTGGTTAAAGCCTTAATCGTATGCCCATCTCAAAGTAAATCTTTGGGTGAGACACTGCCAGTGAAGGATAAATTTTACTGATGAGCTCAATAGTGACTTCTTAAATAATATTATTAAATTGATATTTTTTCACTATTTTCTATAGATTAATTTTTATCTCGTTCAAAAATGTCAAGAGCATTATATAGATTACACAAATTACACTTTTTAAACTAGGGGCATTTAATTTGTACTTAATATGCAAATATAAACATCTGCCAACAATTTGCAAAATAGCTTAATTCTAAAACAGACACAGCAACTATTCTACTGTCCATAAATTTATCAATGTAAAAATAAAAGCTCCAATTATACTATTTTCAACCATTTCAAAAAAAGAAATGGTATGAAACTCCGCACGAACTTTCTCGCTATATTGTTTGAAATGGAAATATTTACTAAAAATTCGTAATAATGTGAAACGAAATAATATGCTCTATCAAACCCAAGCATAAATTGCACTATACTTATGTAAAACTTTTTTTTAGTCCCGGTTTTAAATTTTTTAAGAATTAATGTCCTCAATTGTATGTTTGGACCGATAAAAAAGATCAATTATGGGTCTACAAGGATCAACACTTCATATTAAAATTTCAACTTCCGATTACAATTTTCTACATTTTATTAGGTGTTGCAAATCTTCATGCCATCGCATTGCTATTAAATTCCTTATTTATAAACTTTGACCAATAAAAAATGTAAATACTGACTATAGGGTCTAAAATGGATATAGATCATTGTGGTACAAACATTTCTCCGGAGAGTTTTAAGAAAAACAACATAAGGATTTAGAAACTTACTTATATTTAATTACTCTAAGGCATTGGAGAATTATTGCGTTAAAACTTAAGAAGTATCTCTTTACTCAAAAGCTCACGAAAGCTCACCAAATTGTATTAATATATTTGCCAATATCTCAGAAACTGTTGGATTTATAAAAATATATTTCATATAAAAGTTTTTAATTTTTATTATTACTACAATTTTTCAATGATAAGTTATTTAGTATCTCAAATAGTTGCGGAGATACGGAAGTCTCTGCTTCTGTAAAGTACCCTAAAATTCATGTTCATGGTAAAATGAAAATAGTCAGTTTATTTAAAATCTTAATTAACACCTAGATACGAATTTTAATCAAAATCGTTAGATTCTATTTTGAGAAAATCGAATTTTTCTCTTTTCACCCTTTCTTAAACTACTCTTAATTTTAAGTATACACAGACATACGTCATTGCAAAGACCACTTTTAAGTGTTTGGGGGGGCGGTCTTGAGACGTCGACATCCATCAACATTTCAGGTTAGATTTTCTTTTGCGGTCGCAATACTTTAACCTTTCGTGTTCGAAAAGTTAAAATATATATATTTACGTATAGCTTGAAAGTTATTGATTTTATAAACACATACTTCAAATAAAATATTTGTATTATAAAGAGACCTACATATTTGTAATGACAAGTAATTTCATATCTCAAATAGCTTAGGGGATATTATAAAAAAAAAGATAATTCTACGCATCAGACCGGAGCCCTTAAAGTCATTTTGCCGAAATATTGAAAGAAGTCATTTTTTTTTGTAATATTTATAAATGTTTAGAAATGAAATTTAGTCAAAATTGTTAGAGCCGATTTTGAGAAAATCGACTTTTTCTCTTTATGCCTTTCAGTAAACTACCCTTAATCTTAGGGTTAGATATCCAATTCCAAAAACCCCTCGGGGCCACCCTATTAAAAGCCTAGATACAAAGTTTTAGCCCAATCGGTAAAATAGCTTAAGCTCTAGTTGGAGGTACAGACAGACAGACAGACAGATGGAAAGTTAAAAACCACTTTTTGGATTCGGGTGGTCATGAAACGTCAAGATTGACCAAAATCTTGAGTTAGATTTTTTTTGACGATCACAATACTTTCTCTACCTGTAAGGTAGCTAGAAAATAATAAAAAGGGTTGAACAATAACCCACATATCACAGAATTATGCATGGCTTTCATTTTCAAACTCTGAATGGTAACATTTTTTATAATTATGCTTTGGAGGTTACCGGAACTGTTTTCTTTTTCATGCTCTAGTTTCAGATATACAATCTGACACCTTAGCTCAGTCAGTAGCTTGTCTGTATACAAAGTTAAGGGTCCTAGATTCGATACCCGAAGTGGCCGAAAAATGTAGCATTTGTGAAATATGGGGTTACCCTTTCACATTGATAAACTAACGGCCGGGAACTGGATGTTGTGCCAGTCCTAGTCTTAAGTTAGATTATAAGGCCTAGCAAGCCGGTAGTGGAAAATAGAATTTATCGCTTGAATAAAAAAAAACGACGCAGGTCACAGGTTGGAAACAGAAATGAATGTAATATAAAAGGTTTTAGGGATACAATTTATTTATCATGTTTCAAGATCATTTCAAATTTCAATATCCACCAAAATTCAAAAATGTACTATTTGGGTCAATACAGCAGAGCTTCAGCGGCATAACTACACTATCTTATAATATAAGGTCTAATGTGATAATTAAAATATTAAATTATTGTGTTAACATAAACTTACAAATCTTGAGATGAATAAAAACTTTGAGAGCGAGTAACATTGTTCACTTTTACAACTTCCATATGACTGCTTGAGTACGACTTACTGACTGACTGATTGGTATATAAATATATAGTCTACAGTTTCACACTATGGCGTATCGCTTCGCACTGGCTCGTAAAATATTCACAAATTAAGTTTTTCCCAATTTCCATGCAAAATAATCCATAAATAAGCCGATCTGATGCGATATGAACAAGTTTGAGCCAACGTAAGAATACCCATTGACCTGTTCGATGCAATACATACAGATGTACGCCAATCTTTGGAGTCTATTGGTTTAATATTTGTTCTAAGCATCCCTGGACCAACTGTCCTGACAATAATAACGAAATATTTACTATTTAATATTATCATCAAATAATTTCACCCCCGCTTCGTTAGTCGCGTGGTATAACGCGCTACTTTCATGCTGGACTAGACTACCGAAGACGGGGAGATCAGGGCTCGATCCTGGCCGGGTGCACTGAGGGTGGTTTTCCTAAATGGTTGTCCACTCACTCACCACGCAAATGCGGGTGAATTTAATTTAAATCAATCCTTCCTAATCCATAGCCCATTAGTGTAATTAGTACACAGGCGTATAAATCCAAACGGCAGTAAAACACGGTGCTAATAATAATAATAATTATTATTATTATTATTATTAGCACAGCGTCTTAGTAGTACACTTTTGCCACTTCTGGC
>CABFVX010002878.1:85133-101143 GCA_902151425.1 Timema shepardi | reverse complement strand
GGTGTAATGAGGTGGACTGGATATAACTAGCTCAAGATAGAGATAGGGTGTAATGAGGTGGACTGGATAGAACTAGCTCAAGGTAGAAATAGGGTGTAATGAGGTGGACTGGATAGAACTAGCTCAAGGTAGAAATAGGGTGTGATGAGGTGGACTGGATAGAACTAGATCAAGATAGAGATAGGGTGTAATGAGGTTAAAAGGTATCGTCGTTTCGTTTTTAGTTGTGTAGTTGTGTGCAGGGGTTGTTTCCCCTAAATGTGTTTGTGTTGGTTTTACCTTGATAGAGTGGAGTGCTGGCTGAAAAAACAATTGAATTTATAAATGACTATCAAATCCATCCATTGTTAAGGCGGTCATCACACAACGGCTATAAAAATAGCGTAAAACGTAGACACGCAATACAACCACTAGGTGAAACACACAGCGTGGATTCTGAGGCGGTGTTGAACAAAATTAAGAGTCTTCCTTCAAACTTTCACACTAAGAAGAAAAGTAAAGGTGGTATATCTGTTAGGACTCACTCCACCTAATAAACGGCACAAGGTACTTTTAAAAAAACAAGAAGATGCGATGGTATTTGACGCCTATCAGTGCATGAAATCCGAAGGACGCTAATGTTGACCAGTGTAGTATTTTTGGTGATTTAATAGCATCTAAACTAGGAAGTTTGACTCCCTCAGTACGACCAATTGCTCAGCACAGTTTGCCGTCAACACTGCTGGAGTTTGGAATGCAAACAGTCTATCCAGGTAAGCAGAGCCCCAACGCACGGAAAGAGGCATGCCCCTCGGCGCGTATAATGTTGCATGAAAGGAGGCATATGATTTCTATGAGCGAGAGTGAAAGGGCCTACCAAGCAATGTTGCCAAGAAAGGTATTTCAACAAAACTTCCAGAGGTTCTGTTACAATCAACACTGGACCGATTTCTTTACTTCCAAGAAGGAAGTTGTTATTTTAGGGCTCAAGAAAAATCTGTCAACCCTGGCTGGGTTTGAACCCACAAACATCAGGTCCTGAGGCGAGAATTTTACCCCAAGGCCACTGAGGTCGACTAAACAAATCACTAGACCTTTATGTATGTACTTTCTTGAATAAAAATCTTTTTATTAATGACTCTTCTCAAATATGTCGCACAACTTGAATTAAAATGCAAAGTAAATTTAGCCTCGTCCCAAAATCGCATAAACCATCTATAATGGCCGGACATTTCGACCACTTACTGTAAATTAAACAAAAGAGCCAGCCGTAAAAGTTAGAGTAAAAAGTATTGATGATGTTATATTATTATTATTAGCACCGCGTCTTACTACCCGTTCGGGTTATACGCACTTACGCTAATTTGTAATGGTAGGGTGATTGTGNTTATTATTATTAGCACCGCGTCTTACTACCCGTTCGGGTTATACGCACTTACGCTAATTTGTAATGGTAGGGTGATTGTGAGATGAAATGGAGGACCTACAGTTTAACGTGGAATCCGAACCACGGTGGAGGCCTGTCATTCCACACATTCACAAGATGTCTTGTCAGAGGTGAAGGAAGGGTTTGGTAATCAGATAAATCTGTGCCGGGACCGAGGATTGAACCCCGGACCCCTAGCCAAGAAGTCCGACACCTTACCCCTGGATCGCCAGGTCACCTTATAAATAAAATAAACAACTTACATATATTAAATGTCTAGTTTTAAATAGGTAATCAAATTCGTAAATGGTAGGCTATGTATACTGAGGGTGTGCATCGCTTCATAACTTTGTCTCAACTTAAAAATAAATATGAGCTTCGAATAAGTTTAGAAAAAAGTAGACTTTGATATTTACGTATCCTGGCCAATTATTGCTGTTTCTGATCCGTTATGAAGATTAGGTACCTACAGGACAATTTAGTCATATGGAAAAAATCTCAAGTAAGCCTAGGCTTCAAATTGAATTATTGGTTGATTTATCAAAATATAATTAAATAATATTATAAACAATTGTGCTGTAGAGCTAAATTTAGTAGATAGGCTGCATAAAGTTATGTAAATAACCAAAATATAATTGTTTCAAACATAAAACTAATAAAAAAATATTCAAACATTGATTTGGCTTTGAGAATATTTCATTTACTCGATTTGAGTTTGCTTCGAATTGAAAAAGTGGACTTTGCACACCCCTAGTACACATCTTCTGATGCCATAGCGGTTTTACGCGCGGTATCACAAAAGAGTTACACAGCAACATCAATACTTACATTCCAAAAGTGATTTGGGGAATTTGTTATAGTTGTGTATTAATCACAACTTGTGAATGTGGGGAATGCCAGGCCTCCACCGTGGTTCGGATTCCATGTTAAACTGTAGGTGCTCCATTTCATCTCACAATCACCCTATCATTACACATTAGCGTAAGTGCGTATAGCCCGAACGGGTATTAACACGCGGTCATAATAATCTTTTATTTACAATTAAGATAAGCCCACCTGTAATATTTATTAAGTTTTCTAAATTTACAGATCTCGTTGTCATTCAATTACACGCGTGTGTAATAGAGTAATATGAAGAAATATTGTACCATTAGCAAGAAAAGGAACCTAAATCATAAAGATAAAGTCACCCGTTATGTTTTTTCTTCCAAAATGGTTTTTCACATTTACACAAATGTAGGTACATTTCCTCGTTAATCATGGTTACTGTCCCCCTCCGCCCCCAACCAGATAAATGATCACGCTCACCCTTTTTAATAACTTTGTACAATTTCTTTGCCAGCTTCTTAGGAGCCATAGGTTTTGCAATAACAGTTACAAATTTTAATTTGTCTTCGTAAGATAGCTCATCTTCAACTTGAGTATGTGAGACTTCCATGTCATCTGCAGGTTCCTGCTTAATTTGCTTCTCTTTGCCCATTATAATAAAAGGATTAGCTTACTTAAAATAAAAAACACGTTTCTCAAAATAAGATGTGCGCGTCCATTATCACAGATAATGATCAATATAATTCCACACTCAGTGCTAGCATCCAGTATATTTGATTATAAAATTAAATATCCCACTATATAGAGAAGTTATTTTTCTTTCAATAATATTTACTAAATAAATATAGAAAGATATTTGAATGAATACGAATGTTAAATTAGTTTAAGTATTAATTTTTTTTTATTCCCTCAAAATTAGTAGAATTTAGAAGTGGTAAGCAAAAAGCAATACACTTTCAAAATTAAAAACTCAAAGACAAACTAAAGCTCTGTATAATTAAAGTATGCTCATCAAGATTCGTCTGCTAGGCTTCCGGCTTGACCAATACGTGATAGTATGCGAGACATTTCCAACCATTGTAAGCAACAATAAACAAACACCAGAAACCCCCTTGTTTAAGTTATATTTGCTGACTTCTTTTAAAATTCCGTTTGGAGAAATAACTATTATTTTGTTTTCAATTTATAAATTGCAGGTATAATTATTAATGTTCAGGTGTAAATTAATGGTGTGAAATAATTCACAATAATAAACACTGTTGCAAAACTAATTTTAAACTTTTGCAATGAGCAGGTGCCATATAATAAAAAAGTTATATCATAAAAATGTTGAATTACACTTTAACTAAAATTATATATAAAGTATTATGAGTAAATTTATTAATTAGTTATTATAGCTGTATAGAAGATTTTCTATAAACTGCTTTTAATATGATGACCAAGATTCTTGGATCCATGTCTCGTCACTTTTAACTGTGTATATTTGTAATAGCTGAGTCACTGCGCCAATCTTGCCCATCTCTGTGTCTTAATTCAACAGTAATAATAAAACTAATCAAACCGGATAATTATGCTTAATTTTGAAATATTTGGTTCTGTACATTTATGCATGCACACGTTCTAAGATATTGATACCGAATTAACACAATATCCCCGATTGTCATATTTAAAATTCTCTTAACTGTCACTCCCTCCATCTGAACTACTCGAATGACGCCTCCTTGATGTGAACTATTTTAAATTTAACTACAATATGTGGCTTGCCTTGATATCTAGTGGCTTGCGATACATTGAACTTTTTCCAAGAAATTTAATATAAAATGTATTAAGATCTAAAACTAATCAGAATAATAGATAGATAAAAAATTGAACTTTTAAAAATGCTCTGAGAATGTTCTGAAGCCCAACTTAATGTTACCCACCAGCGATGTACCTAAGAAGCCCCTGAAAGCTGATACACAACTAAATGTCAAACGAGATATTATGTGAAGTGCCTCCTTGGGGCGATTAAATGTATCGGCACTATTCATTTATGGAAAGATTCCTCAAAGATTTTTTGTCAACAGCTGACATCATAGTTATCTGCTTGTGCAAAGCAGTAGGGAATAGGTATCAATTTATATATTAAAATCAATCAATATATTTGATATCACAAAAATAAAAAGAAGCATTTTATTCTCACTCTTGTACAGTTCTAACAGTTTTAAACAGTACACACTAAGAATAAATGAAACACTATTGTCCAGTGCCAACAAATCCATTGTTAATAATTCGACGCGATTTCTTTGGCGCAGTAAGCATCCTTTCTTAGCAAACTCCTCAAGTACTTGAACTGCTCTATTTTAAAAATGCTTACAAGCAACATTAATAATAAATATATAATTTTCAGCATAGGTCTTGTAGTTATGTGATAAATGTAACAGAAAAAGCATGTGCTATCATAAACAAATAGGTTACAACCACTATTATAAAATTAGGAAGATTTAGACAAAATACCTAGTGACAAGATAGATCAAGTTTTAAAACTAGAGGGTATTTTCCTTAACCCCCTATGTTTTCACTTGTTTAATTAGTTTGGTTGGAGAAATTGAACAACTAGTCTCTTGTTCAAATGTTTTCCATTTTTCTGAAGCCAGGATCCTAACACAGACAACCAGAGCTATTATAAGTAGGTTGAATAAAACATCTCAGACAGGAACAATAAAATTTTTCCTACTCGATTTTGTCTCCTCCCATAAGCTGTGTATAAAGAACACACTTGTTAAGAAAATGTATTAATTAACAATCATACATTAATTGTAGCCTTGTCTCAACGAGGCAAACCCTATTAAATAAACTGACAACTTCTTTTGGACATTATCCTACTAGTTATGAATGGGAAACCATATCCACAAATTATCCCCATTCACCCTCACGATTGTTTTGGCTCTTTTAACTAAGACATTTGGTTAATTTTATAGATGATTAAAAATGGAATTTATTTTTTTTGATTAAATTTTTATCAATTTTATTTATTTTAGTTAACACGAACTTTCCGAACCAACTGATTATATCAACAGAAAACTTTTAAACTAATTTAAATCTAGAACAGACACAACATCCAGCCCCCAGCCATTAATTCATCACTGTGAAAGGGGGAGCCCACATTTCACCAATTATAAATTGTTCGGCCATCCTGGGAATTTAACCCAGGACCCTTAGCTCAGTAGACAGACAAACTTACCGACCGAGCCAAGATGTCTGACAATTTGTAATTAAATCTCATAAAATTAATTAACTTACATTGCATTTTGTATTATTTATGCTTAAGAGCTTTAATTACATTTTAACCCGCCTCGGTGGCGTAGTTGGCTAATGCGTTTGTCGTGTTGAGCTCTACTGCTGAGGACGGGGAGATCGAGGTTCGAATCTCGGTCGGGTGAACTGGGGGTGGTTTTTCCTAAATGGTTTTCCACTCTCCCTCCACGCAAATGTGGGTTCACTTCCTCTGATTAAACCTTCTCAATTCCTAATCCATTAGAGTAATTAGTACTTAAAGCGTATTACCCGAACGGGTATTAAGACGCGGTGCTAAATATTATTATTATTAATTACCTTTTTGGATTAACATAAAATAAGTTGACCTAATTGTATCTAAAATGAAATTGATATTAAGAATAGATGTTATTTCCTTTTATCGAGTTGAATGCAACTCACATGGCAGTAAGATAAGACAAGATTTTCATTGGTGGTCAATTACATCATGCTACTGAAAACCATTCCGTTTACATAGCTCACCAAGTTACCACTGTTGCCAACACTATCAGAGTTTACTTGCTATCATTTACGCCAACACGGTTATGGCATCTAGTTCCATGCTCGCGGTATTGACATCATGTCAGACAATGGCCGTCATGACGTGCTTGATCTGAGACGGCCAAATTCCTACAAACCTGTGTTCTATAAATTATCACAATACATCCTTATATTTGACAGCGTCCTTGGCTGTCACTCAAGGTCATCAATCACATTGATACCACTCTAAATAGTTTACAACTGGCTGTTATCTCGTCTTGACTTGATAAGATACTGTAACATGTGATTGACTGGTTTAAGTAGCCATGCAAATAGAAACATGTATTGTTTTATTAAACACTCATAGTTTTCTTCTACCAGTCAGATCAATCAACCTATTTTTCATTTCAAGTTTTTTATTCTTATAAATTTTAATTGAGAACAATGTTACAATGAATTACAATTATGGTCATAGTGAAAATATTTATAAATCTAATTTAATCATTTTGTGTTTTGTTACCCTACCAAGTCACATATATAATTTCTTTTACCTATTACCATACTTAAAATAGTTATTTGAAGTAAAGGCATTCATAATTGTAGTTAAGATGCTTTTTTTTTTAGAAATCTCTAATATTCCGAATACTATGGGATTCCCTCCCTAATTAAAAGTGACATTATTTGCTACACGAATAGACGGAGATAGTTTCATCAAACTTTGTTTGCCCTAGCTGATGGTGGTTGGTGTTTATGATGGTTAATTTTATTTTTCTGTCGAATGAGACAACTCGAAAAATATAAATTGCCCACAAGGGGTGTCTCACACACAAACACATACAGGGTGTTGCGTTTTCCAGATACTTGTGTCACATTGTGTTAAAGGAGCAGTGAGTATGGTAAAGCACGCGGTTGTGTTCAACACAAGATACATACAGCACACGCCGATACATCCACGTGGTGATGAATAACATCCGCTATTGCACTGCGGTCTTACTGTCGTACAGGTCGACTAAGACGCTACTTGCTAGCGATGAGCGAGTCACATGACCTTCAAGGTTAGCGCCACAAGTTGAACACATCCAACTTCTCTAGCCAATGTTTTCCCACTCGCTGATGAGCGTTATTAGCCGCTATTTTTATGTCTCATTGGGCTAGTAAATTAGCATCGTGTGAGACAACCTTTAGAGCATGGGTTGGTTAAACAATGATTTAAAGTATGTTTGGAATATGTATGGCGACTATTGGAGGGGAGGGGGGGAGGCGCTGTTGGTAGGACGGACAGACATGATAGTAATATTATATTCAGTCCTAATAGTAAGTTGTGAGTGGAGCTAAATACCACATTTGACTAATAGGTAGTAAGTAATATCTAGATACAGATGCACGCTTTGACACAGTTGTGTATTGTGTATGTGTGTTCATTTTCACCAAACATCATCAAGTGTTATATTATATTGACGTGTTTATTGTACTCACCATTACCCGCTGTAATAGCTAAAACTGGCAACAATCTAATTGTTCAGAGTTTGAGATACAATTAACGAATTGTTAAACATTATCATTGCTTTTCATTTATTATTCAATATAGATTGTTATTTGACTAATTTTTAGCTACTTTTAAAATAAAACTTTTTATTTATTTTACTTTTCTTCACTTTTTTTTATCACAGCGTCATATAAAAAATATACAAAGAAAGTATTGTGTTGAGAGAACACTTTGACCATATCAAAGATCTATATTTTTTGTTTAAACTTATGCTTTGTTCTAGCCAAGATTACAAAAAATAAAAAAATGTGTATAGCATTATGGAGTTTGTTCTGATAACTTAGCTATCAAGCATTTTTAATTAATACAGAATAATATTTTCATATCTCTTTCACAGCCACATTATTAGTAATATTACTAACCATCACAAATGGTAAACTTGTCCCCCCTCACTATAAAATAGTTTCAAACGCAATGGACATGTGTGAGTGTTCACTTTGCGCCTCCTCCAAACTATTCTTATTGGTGGAGGTTGTGTTGTTTTGTCGCTCCAACTTCACCCCTTGGTCAGCGTTGTTCCCCGTCTTATTGGTGGAGGTTGTGTTGTTCTGTCGCTCCAACTTCGCCCCTTGGTCAGCGTTGTTCCCCGTCTTGTCGGCGCCCTTGGTCACATGTTTTATCCCCTGTGTCTTGTTGGATGGCGGCGTGTAGACTTGCTCACTGAGGACACTCCGCCGTTTCTGTTCTTTGAACCGGCCCGACCTTGAGATTGACATTCTCCGTCTGTTTTCAGTAGTATTTGGATTGTATTCGTCATCACTCGACGACTGGAAGTTGGGATCTATGGCGGCAATGATGTACCTTTTAGAAGACATTTCCAAAATGCTTTTGTTTCAACAAACACTGACGAAGCAACACATCTCTGCGTTTTCCCCCCTTAATCACTTTTATCTGTTGTTTATCAACTCATGTTTGAATGCAAGTGTACTTTCCCACAAAACACTTTCAGACAAAGCGTATTGAACACACACTTGCTGGTGCAACAAATCCATCAAACTGCCGAGTGGTTTGCAAAATTACTGCCAATTTACAGGTGCTATTTGAAAGGTAATCAGTTGTTATTTGATCAGATAAAAGTATCAAGCCCAAGCTGTAATTTATCTTGAAGTGTTGTCAGTATTTCCATTAGGGAGATCAAAGCTCCAACTTGCCGATGATAACATAGATATTGTGTACGTTGGAGTTAGGTAACAGTCCGTGTTCTTCGCAAGGATGTACAACAAACTTTTTTGAAGTAGAAGAAACATTTATTTGGAGTAGATATATCTATTTATCTAGAGTAGACCTATTATTTACAGTGNAAAAAAAAAAAAACAACAACAATCAATTAGCCTCTTACTTTAATCTCGAGTGCATGTTCCCAAACCTAGTTTCGCATTTACCTATTTCCTATTTCGTCCCCCTTTTATATGTTTCTATCCACCTTTCCTATACCTTCTTACAAATATAATACTATTTCCTACCTGATCAGTGTTGCCATATAAAGTGTATTTTCTAATGCTATGTTGCCAAGTTCTATTGGACTGCAACACACAGGCACAAACAATGTTGGCCATGTTTCTCTTATCATTACAACTCGGTGAGGAAGACATGTTTTGTCATGTTGTTATAGGTCAGTGAGGAAGACATGTTTGTTGTATAACTTGTAGCGTCACCATCATCATCATCATCTGTTTCCAGCCTGTGGCCCGGTCAGTTTAGTAAGATGTCTTCATCTTCCTCTGTCTTTCAACCATTCTTCTCCTCTCATTTTAACACTTTCTGTTATCTGCTCCGCCCATCTCTTTCTTGGCCTCCTTTGCGATCATTTTCCTAAATTACGGCAAGCTAACTCAGTAAATACAGCTATCCCGAGCCGTGTCCTACATCACTGAGGGGACTCTAAGCAGTCTTGAAGAGTATCTTAAGGAGTGTTTGACAGAGATTCGTCTCTTGTTCTTCTCTCCTCCACCCAATCACTTCTACTATAGAGCGAGTGAAATTTACCGGGCGATACTCATTGCGTAGTTGTATGAGAGGTTTAAACTCAAAACATCTAAACGAGGGGAAATGGAATTTGATTAAGTATTACGCTTGTTTGAGAAACACACCGTCTGGTCCGCCATCTTGTGACGCATGTACCAACACATTCTTGGTTGTGTGTGTGTTAGTCACAGCTGGCAATACACGTCATTCAAACAGTTCAATGAAGTCACACTAGTCTACGTATGCTTGAGAGGATAGCGTAGTTTGAGGAACAATTATTTTACTCTAAAAAGGGCCTTTTTTAGCATCGATAATAAACAGCACATTGTTACTAAACTGTAACTAAATAAATGTGTTCTTTGTAACCAGCGTTGGTGGTGGCAGGTTTAATGTGCCACAATCGCAGCTGATGAGATTGGATGAAACAAAGGTGATTTTGACTATAAAGTTATCTATTTAAAAAAAAACTTTTGTTTTGATAAGGAGAGATAATATTTCAGAAATATATAAAAAAAGATTAAAGTAAATATTTATTTATCAGCCTTGTATTGCAATTACTTGCGCCGCATTAGGCAGTCAAATTATCATCACACCTGATAAAACTCTAAAATGTGGTGATTTAAATATATTTAACAAACGAAAGTGGCAACTACAATAACTAACAAAATATATTAATAAAAAGGATTACGATATAATTTAACAATTGATTTATGGGAATTAAAATTAAAATCATAAGCACAAAATTAGTTTGAAACATTTAAATTGATAAACAGACTCGAAGGAAAATTACATAACTTTGGTTATAGAACACTCAGATATTAAAAAAAAGTTTTTTAGAGGGTTTCTTTTAACTTTTTATAAAATGAAAGTGTACATAATTAAATATAAATTTTATTGGTATATTTTGTTAGTTATTAGATGAAGTGTATCTGCATTTGCTTAGAGGGAGGATGAAAAACCACCCTTAGTAAACTCGACTGGGGTTTTAACCTTGATCTGCCTGCTATCAAGTCTAGTATAACACTAGACTAACACCTAAAACCATGTGGCCGGTGAAGCAGCTCCTGTATCTATTGTGGAGGTTAAGGATCGAAGTATATAAAAACTGATACTTTTTTTTACTAAATTAATTGTTGGAACAATCATTTCAAGTATTGAAATATCGTCAATCCAATCATTCTAATTTTGTAAATAATAATAAGGTTTCTAGGGTTATTTCCATTATATTCTTAATTCATAAACAAAAATTATAATAATTTAGTCCATCGGGCAGGAGTGTCTTATAAATACAATAATTTCACACAAGAGAGATTAATAGGAACAAATGAAAGAGACAGAAACAATATGGCTTGTCCAACGAAAAGAAAAACAAAATTAACTTTTTTTTTCATAAATACAACATTAATCCACATTTGTAAGACAATCTAAACACTTAAGAGTTAAGACACTTCACTTTAAACTGGTTTCAATAGCTGAGGAGTCGACTTATCTAAATATTACCAGTGGATTGAACACAAAGTTAAGCACAGACTTGATCCCGGTGTACAAATATCCTAGCAGTGTCCCGCTGCCTGCCCCGACTACCGGCTTCTTGTGGATCTGCAGTTCGCTGGTGTGGCACCCAAGACAACCAATCTCTTCCAGGTCCACCTGAGGACTTGGCCCTCCCAACAAGGAGTCCGAGGTCATTCCGTTCATGAGCAAACCTGTGAACCAGACTCTGTCTCCAGTGCGTAAGGCCATGGTGAAGTTCCGGAAAGAGTCGTCGGCGACCAGAGATACCAACGCCCCTGTTCCCCACATACCAGACTTCATCTTCACCACGATCTCAAACTCATACCTGTTAGAGGAAACAAAACATTGCTGTAGAATGTGTTAGAGCGGGACAGTATTATGAAGTGAATTATTTTAAACTCTAAGGTCAATTTGAAAATATTGGAACACAGTGTAGAGAATATTACAGCAGGGAGAGTTGTTCTATAGGTGAGTAAGAGAGACTAGGAGAGCATGTTAGCTGTCACCAGGAGAAACAGGATTAGGAATGAGTTATCGGGGGAAGAGTGGGAGTACATGAGATAGTAGAGGAAGCAAGACTGAGATGGTATGGGCATGTAATGAAGATGGAAAGGGAGAGGATGAGAAAGAAAATAATGAGGATGATGTAGATAAAGACCACAAGGGAGGCCAAGAGAGAGACGAGAGGGGCAGCTAACAGAGAGTGTGCAAGTGAGAGCAGAAGAATGGAAGCAATTAATACAGGTTGAAGAATGGTATGACACAGGAAGATAAGAGGCATTTCACTAAACTGACCTGGCCTCATGTTGGAAACAGTTGATGATGATAATTATGTGCGGGCTTTGCCGTGCTATCATCCTTTCAACGTTTTTTAACATCTGTTTGGTGCCAGGCTATTCTTATTCTGATTCGTGCACCAGGAATAATTTAAGATAACTGATGCACTTCACCAAGCACATGTGCGCGAGGGAATATCTCGGCCACAGGAGGGCTACTAAGTTGTCGGGTACCTGTCCCACGCATGTAGATGACACGCCGCGCGCCTCAGTTTGAGCTCCCTCATCATTTTACAGCTGCCATAGTTGGCGTCTTGTTGCCTGCAGTCACCGTCATACTTGTCACCGTACCAGCACGCCAGTGTGTCTCTCACCGGCGCCGGGAACTTGGATAAGACTGTGTCCAGCACGTTGTGGATGTTGCGCACCCTGATGTCCGTGACGTACCCGTCCCAGCTGACCGACACGTCGGCCAGATGCGCGCACCGGAGCTGCACAGCTGCCAGTGACGACTGCTCCCACGCCGGCTGGTGGCAGTGGTTCTGGTATTGTTCCCACGAGAGGCTGCTCACAGACTCCATGCTGGTGTTGTCCTGTCCGTCATACAGCAGCGGGTGTATCAAGAACACTGCTGCCACCACTCCAAATATCACCTGGAAAAACAACATTTTCCATACGTGACAAATCAGTCATTCACGATATTAACAAATACTATAACGTAAACTTGTATTATATTTGGAAGAAGGTACAGGAGGGGCGGATAGAAACATATAAAAGGAACAAACACAATATGGCCTTTACAATGAAAAGAAGAACACAGTTTACACTTTACAAAGAGGTAATGGCCGCCTCTTGAAGAAAATCAGTCATTGCCGCCCAATACCCCCAACCTAGGTTTCATTCTATCAGAAATAATCTGAAGTTGTGTTGCACGTTTCACAATCCCCCCTGACGAGTTTCGATAGAATGAAACCTAGGTCGGGGGATTGGATGGTAACGATTGATTTTCTTCAATATAATATAATATAATATAATATTTAGCACTGCGTCTTACTACCCGTTCGGGTTATACGCTTTAAGTACTAATTACTCTAATGGATTAGGAATTGTGAGTGGAAAACCATTTAGGAAAAACCACCCCCAATTCACCCGACCGAGATTCGAACCTCGATCTCCCCGTCCTCAGCAGTCGAGCAACTCAACACGACAAGCGCGTTAGCCGACTACGCCACCGAGGCGGGTATTTTCTTCAAGAGGCGGCCATTACCTCTTTGTAAAGTGTGAACTGTGTTCTTCTTTTCATTGTAACAGTCATATTGTGTTTGTTCCTTTTATATGTTTCTATCCGCCCCTCCTGTAATTCTTACAAATATAATACAGTTACCTCATAAAGTGAAAAGAGATTTGGAACTAGAAAATCACTGAGCACATGGTTTCTATTAATAAATACTTAGAAAATGACACAAGTATTTTTTAATACAATCACTTGCAAAAGTATAACTAAGTATAACTTATTTGTTGAAAACACTTACTTGTACTCTAAAGACAAAGCCCTCCACAAAGCTGGGCATGTGTCCCCGTCGTCTTCTCAAGTCAAGGTACCAGGACAGAGCAATAGGAACAGAAGCAAGTAGGGTCGTGACGAAAGCCCGGACCATCATGGCGGAGTCCGCCAGATATTTTCCCGCGGCGGCTACAGGCAGCAGTACAGCGGCCAACCCTGCGAGAGGCAAGAACAACACCAACCCGACAAGTGCCAGAGCTCCCCGAATCAGACCGTACCATGTGGCTCCTTGGGATGAGATGACAGCCACCTGCCACCACGCCAGGGTCACACAGTGGGGAATCAGAGTCTTGTAGGTACCCCGCCAACCGTCCCGCGCCGCGATACGCAAGAAAATGGCCGGGATGAGAAGGTAGAACACCGCCCGGCAGTTTAGGCAGAACTCGACGCCGTTTCCGACGACGTAAGAGGCAAACGTAGGAACCCGAATATCAAGAAACCTCCAGCCTTGGCGGACAACAACGTCCGTCTCATAAGGGTATTTGGCCAGAACATGAAGGGCAAAAGAGAATAAAGCGAGCCAGTCTGGTGGCCATTTGTTGTCCATGAACACGTACAGTGTCAAAAAAGTAAGGAAGAAAGCCAATATGGCAAATTCCGACTGTGGAGTCCACTGGGGTGCGATCAGCGGATAGATCATGAGATTCACAAGTAGTGCCAAGAAGAACTGTCCGTACGGCCGTAGGTTGTTACTGCAGTACTGGTATTCCGCTTCCTCCGGGTTCAGATTACCGCCACTATAGCGGAGAAACAAACGAGACCACACTCGGAAGTCTTGGAACTCTGTCTTCCTGTGCAACATTTGAAACGTGAACACGGCCATCGCACAAAACGAGACGTAGTAGAAGAACATGGGGACGAAGAGAAGGATGCTTTCCGTACCAAGAACAGAGTATACAAACAGTAGAACGATTGTTTGAACATGAGATAGAACGACGGGGAACAATGACGAGACAAACGATGCCCCGCGCTTGGCGATAGTCTCGATCAGTTCGTAGTAAAGCATCTGTAGGGTGTTGATGGGGTGTAGGAGTATCCTGTGTATGTAGTTGATCTCTCGGCTGTCCCTCCGACAGGAGTTGGAGAGGGTCAATACTCTGTGTACCAGAGGGAGCTCTCCGCGAGAGTAGTTCACTGCTGCTGACACCAGGTGATCCTCTGTCAGCTTTTCTCCAGCACTCTCACTTCGTAGCATCCAGTCTGGGAAAAGGGCAAATTTCACACCGTCAATGTTAAAACAGAGCTGGAGATGGAGGAACAAAAATTAGTGACATTTTGACTATAAAAATTCTTCGGTTAACGGCCTACATTACATAATGCAGATATAGGCATAATGTACTCACGAACAACATTAAACTTTTAACTAGATGTTGAACGTTAACCTTGTCCTTACTCCTTGGTTTCACGGTACAAACAATCAGGCAACTTGCGGCTGGCGCAGGGCATCATGGGTAGCGGGTTGGCTCGACATTCGACATATTTGTGTTGTTACAATGCTCGGACAATTCAAATAAAAATATTTTCTTGACTTTTCAGGGACTTTCGTAACCCTTTTTTTTTACGATTAGTAACGTTTCGTGACTTTCATAACCCAGTAGACATCCTGATCAGGCACTTCTTTAGCATCAAGCTAGACTTTTTTTTTTAGTCAAGTCCAAATGTGTTTGTGTTTCTTTAGAATGTTTCATGGTTATAATAATAAATAACTCGTATACTGCACAAATTTTAGAAAGCTTTGATAAATTATTATTATTATTAGCACCGCGTCTTACTAACCGTTCGGGTTACACACACTTACACTAATGTGTAATGGTAGGGTGATTGTGAGATGAAATGGAGGACCTACAGTTTAACGTGGAATCCGAACCACGGTGGAGGCCTGGCATTCCCCACATTCACAAGATGTCTTGTCAGAGGTGAAGGAAGGGTTTGGTAATCAGATAAATCTTTGCTAAAATACAAAATATAGTTCCTTAACAGTGTGTTTAAATGTATACTAATCAATTATTTATAAAATATATCACCTGTATCCGACGAGTCGTGTTGAATGCTCTCGGTGGTGGATATACTCCCATCCCCGGCGGCCATATTCTCGGGGGGCTCGGCACTGGGACCAGCTATAGAGTCTATCTCGTTCTTTTCACATTTTCGAATGCGACGCTCCAATTGGTCTGTCGTGATGAAGTCCTGGCCAGCAGACAAGCTGTGATCACACAGGACCAACTATTTCATTTAGATAAATTCCTATCAAGCTACAACAATTACTATAGTCATTACTTTCATTTGTGAATACAACTTTTATAGTGTAATGTGCTAACCTGCCCAATCCTTACTATTGAAACACCCTCGTTCATGAACCACACATGTTTTCTTTGAAATCATCGTTTATTTTCTCTTTGAACATTGACATAAATGAAATGCATCCAAGTTACACGCATTCTCTTTCTTCCGTCGATTCCTTGCGTCTTGCAAGCGAGCGGTACTCAAGAGACTCTGCCCTATCGAGCTCTGCTCTCTCTCTGAACTCTAGTCACGCGTGATGGACTAGCCCGCCACCTTCTCGGCGCAGCTCTAGCGGCAGGATCGGCAACTATCCTGCAGCGCTGCGCCAGACAGCTGCGCGCGAGCAAGGAGGGG